>PVIU01003529.1:0-143473 GCA_004026605.1 Ondatra zibethicus | reverse complement strand
CAAGGTGAACCCAAAGAAAAACATATATAGATCCTCCTGGAAACTGGAAGCAAACAAGATAGTCGGGGAAAAGTTGGGAGCATGGGGGTGGGGGTAGCAGTAGGGTTGGGTTTGGGGGGAGGGGAGAGGGGGAAGAAGAAGGGAGAGGGGAAGGACTGGGGAGAGCTTGGAGGAGTGGGAGGGTAGAGAAGGAGGAAGGGCAGATATTGGAGCAGGGAAGAAGATATCTACATTAAGGGAGCCATTTTAGGGTTGGCAAGAGACTTGGCTCTAGAGGGGATCCCAGGTGTCCATGGGGATGTCCCCAGCTAGGTCCTTGTGCAGCAGAGAAGAGGTTGCCTGAACTGGCCTTGTCCCATAGTCACACTGATGAATATCTTGAATATCACCATAGAAATTTCGTCTGATGGATGGAGATAGAGACAGAGACCCACAGCCACATCAGAGCAATGGACTGAGCTTCCAAGGTCCAGTTGAAGAGCAGAAGGAGGGAGAAGATGAGCAAGGAAATCAGGACCGCAAGGGGTTGGTCCACCCACTGAGACAGTGTGCCTGATCTAATGGGAGCTCACCAAATCCAGCTGGACCGGGACTGAACAAGCATGTGTTCAAACCGAACTCTCTAAATGTGGCTCCCAATGGGGAAGGACCGAGAAGCCAATGATAATAGCACTGGGACCTTTCTCTTCTGCATGTATTGGCTTTTGGGGACCCTAGTTTACTTGGATGCACACCTTCCTAGGCCGGGATGGAGGGGGGAGGGCCTTGGACTTCCCAGAGGGCAAGGTATCCTGCCCTCTCTTAAGGATTGAGGGGGAGAGAGGAGGGTTAATGGGGGAGTGGGAGAGGAATGGGAGAAGGGGAGGAAGGGTTAATTTTGAATGGAAAAATACAAAATTAAAAAAAGATATAGTTTATATTATCCCAAGTGCAAAGTTTCTTGAATTCTCTTTCAGCTTTCATATGTAATTACTCTCCAATGGTAGACCCAAAATTAAGGCATGAATAGGAGCCGAGTATGTTTAACATTCTCCTGTTTCCACATTACACAGGTTTCAGGCTGGGGTTCTATTCTTAGGGAAATGGAGGCTGTGTGTTCAAGAGACCTAAAGACAGGGAATGGATCTTACCACTCACTCCACCAAACAATGAATCTGATCTGCTCTTAAACTATGTACAGAGAGACAATGCTGCCATTCCATGGTATCAAAAGGAACATAGCAAGTAGGAGCTAAAGACGGCTGAGCTACCAGCATTAACTTTTCTCATAAGATAAACCAGAATGGAAGCAACAGGCAAACTTAAATCATTCAGTCCCATGAGCTCACCCGAACACACATGAAGGTAAAATTCTGAAGATTCCCACCCCTTCCATCCTCAACACCAGTGGTGCACAGCCCACAGGCATGCAGGCCCTGCCTCAATACTTGTGAGAACAGTACTCCTGTTTTGCTCATCTCAATCTTTATCAAATACTTTAAACTTTAGTGTACTTTGGTACTTTGTGGGTTTTTTTTTCAAAATTAAACTGAATTTCATAGTGTAGCTTGCATTCATTACCTCAATATCTATTCTCAATAAAGGGTTTATCTGCTAAGAAATGAGATGTGAGAATACTTTTAGAAGTCAAAAAAGAGTGCATGAGAGTAAATTAATTCATTCTTTGGAAAGAATATTAGGAAAATGACATTTGACAATGAAGTGGGCTGTCTATGACTATTCAGACTGCCAGTAGACTCAATTAAAAATTAACTGTGGGGAGTTATTGAAATGTAGGAGATAAAGGCACTGGAGTGGAACAATAAGTAGACATTGAAATAAACCTTTTTTGCTTGACTCAGAAGTACTGTATTGGCGACAGACAGGCAAAGTTGAAACTGCCTAACAATCCGAAAGCTATAGTGAGTGGACTCCAATCATCATGGTTCCATAAGTCTCTACCTATGAAGAACCAAAAAAAAAATATGGTAGAAGTTCCACTTAGAGCAGACTCAACCACTGTCCATAACTTATTTTGTCTATTAACCTTTTGTCCACTTTCCTTCCCTGAATTCTGGATCGTCACCAGTCTCATTTATTTCCCCTACCTCCCTACTCTCACCTTCAGACCTTTTCTGGGTCTTCTGTACCTTTCCTTGTATCGAAATTCTAGGCGGAAACAGGAGCCAATCACTACTTCCTATCCACAATTACCTTTGAACATTGCAATCAGTTGTATGGCTGGAGTTCATTTACATACTTCAGATTATTAAAATTTTATCATCAGCTCAGATCCTTTGCTTTTGGCTGAAGCATAATTTATTCAATACATCTTCTGCCTATTCCTTTGAATATATGGTAAAATATTCAAGTCCATTGCATTGACTTTAAATTCTCAATAATAACACTCCATGACTCAAACACAAACGTTGGAATTATGTTTTACTCTCCTCTCATACACGTTGAACATCATGTCTGACGAAGTCACTTGCCTTAGTAGAAACATATCAATTATCTACTCATACTACTGCCTCCATTTCCTCTAGGCTCTGTCCTACCTCTTGTCTCAACCCCAAATGACCTTGTTTAGGTTGCAATCAAGCAACATATTTACCCAAAACCTGCCACTGACTTCCCACTACCCTCACATTAAAGAAAAGGCTCTGAAGACTTCTAGGGCCATACCATCAGACCTCCATGACTTTGCTGAATCCTTCCACCATATTTTTCTATTGAGACAAGGTCCCACCTTGTAGCCAACCTGGCCTTGAATTAACAATTCTCCTGTCTCAGTCACCCTTGTCCTGTGATTTCAGGTATATATCATCATGCACAGCACACATCTCATACTTCATTGCCCATAATTCATTCCAACATAAGCACCACTGTAGGCAGAGTCTTTCACTGGGAATGCAATAAGCTCTGTTCTACAAGCTGCTTTCCAAATAACCACAGAGTTAATTAATTATAAGTTCTTGGCCAATAGCTCAGGCTTATTACTAACTAGCACCTCCTATTTTCGCTCCATGTCTTACTGGTGACTCCTTTGACTCCACCCTTCTTCTTCCTAGTGTCCTTGGTCTGCTTCTTCCACCTAACCTTATCCTGTCCAGCTATCTGCCAGTCGGTTTCTTAAGCCAATCACAGCAACATATATTTACACAGTGTAAAGGAATATTCCACAGGCCATTGCACCTGTCAAACCCTCCCACCAGTTTCTCTGTCTGTCCTCAAATATCTCACAACCTATTCATTATTCTTCTTCAAGTCTTTGCATCTCAGGCTAATGCCTTTCCTGAACATACTAAACTCTCAGCATCTGCTTGTTGCTTTTGCACTTCCTCATCCACTCATCTGTTTCTGCTCTTTCTTAAGACTTATTACTATACAACCTACCAATTATTTAGATATTTTACTTATCTTGGTTACTTACATACTCCATATGTTCTCATTCATTTTGTTCATTGCTATATCCCTGTCCTGCAGATATGAAAAATTGAATCATAATAGACATCATTTACTATAGGCTAACGTTTGTCAAGCAATATTCATCATCATGCAGCAATATACTAAATTCTACAACTTCTCTTAAAGAGATAAGCTAGTATTTTTCATATTTAACAAGTATGAAACAGCTTTAAAAGTTCTGAATACTGTATCTACAATCAAGCAGTTGATAATTGGTAATGAATTAATGCTCATTCATAAGATACATATTTCATAAAAACTGAATTACCTCCAGACAGAATTGTTTTGGAAAAATGATCCTTCATGTCTCTAAAATGGGATTACAATAATTATATACACTTTTGTGCATGCACACATGTATAAACACTTGCCTTAACAAATTTTCATGTAAAATTAAAAATTATAATCATTTCTAAAATATTTCAAATAATATAGCTCCTGACAGGGAATTTTACAGTATTTCCATGACATTTAATTCTCCTTGGTTCTTGTTAGCACTTACTTGATTTACATTATTTCCCTCCATACTTCATAAGACTATGAAAATCAGTTGGTGTTTTTAATTTCAGAGACAAAAATATTTGACAAGTTTTATACTTCTTTAATACTTGAGCCTTTTAACCTTTAGATAGGCATATGTGGTTGAACAAAGTTTTAAAACTATTCAATATGTCTTTGAAAGAAGACAGAGTCTGTCAAAAACACTTAATATATATTTTATTTGTCTGGTATTTTTAAATAACTCAATCAATTTTAGTAAATGAACTGTCAGTATAGTCAAAGAAAATCAAAGAATCTTTTATGAATTTCTAAATGTTTGATTTTTATGGCAACAAGTTAATTAATGATAATGTTATTGTTTGTTTTTCACCAATAAGTTATCCTATCAGTCAAGGTAGCTCTGATGTTGGTGATCATCGCCAACCTGACGAATTCAGTTTTCAGGATTTACACGGTAGAAGAAAATCATCAAGTCCTAGAAGTTGTCCTCTGACCTCCACATGTGTGCCGCCACAGTTATAAGTGAACATGCACACATACACACACAAAAAAAATAAAGGCAACAAAAATAAAAATGTAAAAGCTTATGTTTAATTTCAATGGTACATAGGAAAATGTAGACATAAATTATAAGAAATCAGATTCGCTATGCAAAGCATTTAAAAGGCTCTCATGGTGCAGGCTTAAGTGTAAGGTGAATTCTGAAGTGCTAGGCAGGCATACATGTACATACTTTTAGACTCTTTGTCATAAGTGCACATTTCTGTCCCTTTTATTTTTGTTGTTTCTTAGATAAAATCTTTCTCACCGACAAAAAGTAATAAATGTTAAAACACATACACAAAGCCAGTCCTGAAGAATTTAGTAACTCTGTAATTATTAGCATTTAGCAAACAACACATTTTCCTGAATTAAATAGCATATTTAATTCATTTTTGACATATATTTTAATTGCCCTTTACTGGAATTACTAAAACATTTGGGAATTTGGTAAAATAGACATTGTCTGGAATGACTTGAATTTTAAAGTTCTTTTTATATACTATCTTCCAAGTTCTTAGGTAAAAATGCATTTAATTCTTAAGTTTTCATTGAGGAAAGAGGGTAGACTGCAATTTTAACTGAGCCTGGTAATAGTTATATATATATATATTATATCTACATATATATATTATATATATAAACATAATTTAAATATTTACTAAAAAATCCCACGTGATGGTGAGATTCCAGAAAAGGAAATATCTGAATAATATATTCACAAGAAGCTGAAAATGTTAATTAAGTAATATTTTATCTAAAAAATAAATAGATTTATGAGCCATCTTTAACTGTTTCAATAGGGCAAAAGAGAGTAGTATTTTTCTTTCTTTAATTTTCAATTTCATTCATTTAGCAAATTTAGATATTTACATGTTTGCCAGGTTCAAATGCAAAGTTTCTATCACAATTGTCATCTTAGAAGGAAAGGATTTTATAAATTCAAAGTGCAATTGTATCACTGCCTTTAGAAGTTTAAGCTTTATTCTTTCTGTTTCAAACATCTCAGAAACAGACAACATATCCATCAAAAAAACATTAAAATTATGTTATTTTGACCTAAATAATGACTAAACCCTTAACCTAAACTAAGAATTATTCTAACATGTGTTCTCTTTTCATATTACACTGCTTTAATCTGTTTATATCATTAAAAAGCTTATAAATGTAATTCATTAGTGTTAAAGTATAAAATTTCTGAAATAAAAAGTGAAAGTAAATGAAATGTAATAATAGTCCTTGAAAGTCGAGGCTGTAACACTTATTAAAATACTTTTGTGCTCACCAAGATGACAAATAATTAACTATGTTAAACTAATATGAAGGATATTTACATGTCTTCTGAAATTTTAAAGTTTATAAATATAATTCAATTTCAAAACTATCAGCATGTATGTATGGCACAGCTAATCATAGTTGTCAGTTTGACTGGATTGTCTTGCCTAAGAAACAACCCTGTGGATGTTGTATGTAAGGGGTTTTCAGACTGTAAGACTGAGAAAGGAAGGCTCACTCTGAATGTGGAAGGCCATCCTAGACCTAATAGAAAGGAGGCAAGCTGAAACATCTGTCTCTACTATCCTGCCCCCCACTTTTCTCTTCATCATGTACTGCATCCCCTATAACTGTGAGCCCCAAAGAACCCTTCCTTTCCTGTTTTTTGTTTTGCCTTGTTTTATGTATTTGGTCACAACACAATAAACAGCTAACACAAATTCAAATTATGTCTTTAGCAGAGAAAGCCACAAAAATACAGCATCAGGAAAATTTAAACTATCTAAAGAAATATCTAACTATACAGAATGAAGAAATGTGAAATAGAGGGTGTACAGGGTGGCTAGGTGTATAAAAGCATTCACGACACCAGCCTAATCACCAGAGTTTACTCATAGAACCAACTTTGTAAGCTGTCCTACAATACACACATGCACACAAGTATCTGCATACACACCGGGGGGGGGGGGGGATAGGACAGGGAGGAAGAGAGAAAGGATGAGAAAATTTTTAAATATAAACTATTAGCAAAATTGGAGGTTATATGTTTTGTTATTAATTTCAAGTAACATTCAGAGACAGAGACACCATGGAACAGTTTCTACAACTTTATCCTGCCTGGCCCCTGCCCCAGGATGTTATAATATTCTTTGCTGCATGTTGCTACATGTTCATAGTGAGCCTTCCTTTCTCAGTCTTACAGTCTGGAAACCCCTTACATACAACACCCACAAGGTTGTTTCTTAGGCAAGATAATCCAGTCAAACTGACAACTTTTAACTTTTTCCTCACTTTTAATACAAGACAACCTTCAGAGAAGACCAACAATTTTAATCAAATGTGGACACCAATAAACTTTTTATTTTTGAGACTGTCTTACTACCTATCCCAGTCAGCCACTATTCTATATGCTTCAGCCTCCTGAGTGATAGGATTACAGATATATGCTAGACATCAACACAACACCAGTGGAGTTAATACAATCATCAGCTAGAGGTGTAACCTAGGTGTGATGGCCAGTGTTAACCATCATCTTAATAAAACCTAGGATCTTATGGAAGATGACCTTCTTAGCATGTGTGGGGATATTGTTTTGATTAAGTTAATAGACGTAGGAAGACCCATCCACTGTGAATGATACCCTTCCCTTGTTGGGATCCTGAACTATAGAAATGACGACAGGGAACTGAGCAGAAACCTGCTTCTTTATCCCTCTCTGTTTCCTAACTGTGGGTAAGATGTGACCAGGAGCTCCAAGCTCCTGCTGTGTTGTAGTAAGGTTGTTTGTTTGTTTCCTGGCCACTCAGACTCCCAAAATAATCACACAGAAACTATATTAATTAAATCACTGCTTGGCCTTTTAGCTCTAACTTCTTATTGGCTAACTCATATCTTAAATTAACCCATCTCCGTTAATCTGTGTATTACCACAAGGCTGTGGCTTACTGGGTAAAGTTCTGGCATCTGTTTCCGGCAGGGCTACCTTGCTTCAACCTGACTCTACCTTCTTTGTCCTAGCATTCAGTTTAGTTTTCCCCCACCTACCTATGTTCTGCCCTGTGCAGGCCTAAGACAGTTTCTTTATTAACCAATGGTATTTACAGCATACAGAGGGGAATCCCACATCAATGCCATCTTGACATCCTTGCCAGCCTTGAGCGGTAAGTAAAAATTAACCTCTCCTATTAAGTGAGAATATTTTATCACAGAAACAGCAGAAGTAACTGAGATGCTGGCATATTGCGTTTCTATTCAATGCAAGCCGATAATTTCTGCAAAGTGACATTAGTGACCCAAATCTGTAGTAAAAACATGAGTGTTTTGTATGACATTCAGCAACCTAATCTCAGATCCTGTGTATAATCTACACTTCTTAAGCAAAGCCTGAATTTAGTAACATAATTCTATCAAACAGGACATGGCAAAACTAATGAAATGTCATTTCTAACACTAGGCTTTCAAAGACTGGCTTTTGTTTTTTTTTTGTCTCTGCCTCTCTTAGTCACATTGATGAAGAAAGGCCAATTCAATGATAAACCACAGATCTCATTGTGTTAAATATATATATAGGCTAAAGGTTAAAGTCCTTAAAATAAGAAAAAAAGAAAAAGAGTAGTTGGGTATGGTGGTACACACCTTTAATCCCAATGCCTAGGAGGCAGAGGCAGACAGATATGTGTGAGTTCAAGGTGTGGTAGCACACGCCTTTAATCCCAAAGCTTGGGAAGCAGAGGCAGACAGACCTCTGTGAATTCAAGGTGTGGTGGCGGATACCTTTAATCCCAGCACTTGGGAGGCAGAGATAGGCAGATCTTTGTGAGTTCAAGGATAGCCTGGTCTACAGAGTAAGTTCCAGGCCAAAGATATACAGAGAACCTGTCTCAAAAAGCCAAAAGTTGAAAGTAAAAGTAAAAGAAATAGAGGTTAAAATAGAGCCATGTAAAGATGAAAAATACACAGAGTATCTTGATACTGTATGTTATTACACTTTCTTTGAAATGATTGAATGCTGAGGAAGGACCAACAGCTACTAAAAGATATTTGCTTATAAATGCTGCTGAATTAATCCAAGATAGGTATTTTGAAAATACCTTAACTTCAAAATTGAAGTCAAAAGATATGTTATTTTGGAGAAGAGTTTTTGCTTTTTTTTCCACAGGAAATGAGAGAATGTGGATTCATTCTGAGTTAAGAAAACTCAGGTTTGATCAAGGAAGACCACCTGAGAAATCTCCGGTAGGAACAGATGGTCCAGATGTCTGAGTTCTACATCCAGAACAGATTCAAGACTGCTGCCTGAGATGATCAAGCTTCACGGGATACTCCAGTCAGGACTTGATCATAACTCTAAATTTTCTTTAAGTCCCAGAAGATTATCTGTGACCCCAACCACCTGGAAGTAGCCTGGAATACTACACCCACATTCCCAAAAACTGGACTATGAATATTTTTCTTTGTTAAAAAAAAAGTGGGGGAAGTGGTGCAGGAGAATTGTCTGTATTCTGTCAATCATGTTTTAAATAAATGTTGATTGACCATTAGCCAGGCAGGAAGTATAGGTGGGAAAACCAGACAGGAAGTAGAGGTGGGGCAATGAGAACAGGAGTATTCTGGGAAGAAGGAAGCTCCTTCCGGAGTCCTGCCCAGACCACCGAAGAAGCAGGATATGGCCTGCCTCACTGAAAAAGGTACTGAGCCATGTGGCTAACATAGATAAGAATAATGAGTTAATATAAGCTACAAGAGCTAATAAGAAGCCTGAGCTAATGGGCCAATCAGTTTATCATTAATGTAAACTCTCTGTGTAATTTCTTTGGGACCTAATGACTGTGGGACCTGGTGGGAGGACAGAAACCAACCAGGCCCTCATGTTACACCCTTTCTTACCCAAATTGTTCTTTGGTCAGGATGTTTCGTTGAAGCAACAGAAACCCTAACTAAGACAAACATACGATATTAAAGTTGAATTTAATATAAGACAACATATAATGAATGAAGAAAATATTAAAGCCTCAGTGAAGCATTGTAAATGATGGTTCCTGATAAGAAATATTTCTGAAGAAGGTTGCCCAAAGAGGGGAAGGGTTCAAAATGCAAACAGATGGCAATCATCTAAATTGGATGGCACTAAGGAATCTAAATGCTATTCTATAAAAGAAAGATGAAAAACCATAAAAGATTTTATGAAGGTAGAAATTATGTCATGAGGTTCATTTTGGAGGACAACATTCTGGGGCCTTTCTTTATGGTAGATTAGACATGAATAAGCACATTGTAAAAGTCAGGATAGTGATGAATGTGGTCTGAGACATGAGAAGTGGCAGAATGCAGAGAAACTTGAAGCTCCCAGTAACAAAATTTCTGGGATTAGCAGAGCATGTTGTGATGGGAAAGCTGAATAAAAATATCTTAGGAAAATGGCACTAGATCTCTAAACCACACTGACTTGGAGAAATGTCACCATTATGAAACAAAGGAGTGGGGAAAAACAGAGGATCTGTGCAAAGGACAAAGCCAGTTTGTTTGAAGTGGACTTGTTTGAGAGGCAGCAGGAAATGTATATGGTAACAAGTCAGCAATTTCCAAGACAATTATGATGCATAACAGCCAAGTCAGAACTGCAGGTAAGGATTTGGGAATAATTAACTTAGGATGCTGAGGAAAGCCATGAAAAGAAATGAGGCAGCCCACTGCGTGCTTAAAAACCTCTCATTGCTCTCTCCAACCAGTGGGATAAAATCATTAAAATATCCACTTAAGCAGCCTTAATTGCCCAAAATGTCAACATACATTCCATAGTCTAAACACACAATTATTACTAGTTCTCCTGGCATAGCAAACACTTCTGCACTCCACAACTTAAACCCTTGAAACTGCTATTCTAAAATGCACCTTCCAAAAACATTTCTTGGTAACTTTTATGGCACTACAAGTGTCAGTTCATTTAACTTCTAAAATATATCATCCTCACAACTAAAAAGCTAAACTGGAGAACAATTCAGAGTTACTAATTCATATACACGGTGGCATCTATGGTATATATAACATAAAGCTAATATAAAAAAGTAATTTTTGAATAATAAAACAGGAGAGAGGAGATGGAAGGGGGGCTATGAACTTGTAGAAAATGTTTTGCCTTAGGAGCAGACTGATGAAAAAGAAATAAGGGCAATTAAGGGATTGGAATGGTGATGTGTAGAGATGCTCTTCCACTTCAGATGGGATTTTGTCTTGATAAAGCCATGTAAATTGCACACCTATGACACATCATGGCTCAGCACCAGTACTCCACAAAGCGCTGGCTGGTCTTCCTCACGGCTGTGCAGCTACAACACACCATCATTCTTACCTCACTAGCCCAGGAAAGGGCCTCTGTTCAAGTTCTGAAATACCTTCACCACTAGAAATGTATCATGCTTACACCCACCATAAAGCAGAAAACTTGTAAGCTTGCCTGCTTCTGGAAGGGACTCTTTCAGTCACCACCTGTTGCATTTTTAGTTTAAAAAAAATAATCAAGTTAATGTTTTGTGACATTTTGTGCATTAAAAGAAAACAGAGAATTTTTATCTATTCTTCTAGGAATTGGAATGACTGGCAACCAATTCTTTAGCCTCTCATACTAAAGAGTTACAATATATCAGCCTTTCTCAGAACAATGAAACTCTTCAACGTATTTCATTTTCTTCCTTTGTCCACATTTATGTGCTTGTCTGGGCCAAACAAGATCATTCTCCCTCCACCCTTGGTCATAAGCAAGGCTAGCTGCCCCCACGCCCTCCAGAAATTCAGTGACACTGAGTAGCTGAAGTGTACACCGCTGTATTATGGCAACGTCCACTCAGTCCTTTGGGCAGCAAAGAAAACCATGCATGCTCTGGGCACCGTGGCAGCACAAGTAAGGTTTATCTCGCTTGTTTACATTCATGTGTTCCTTTCAGCATTTTACTTGTAGTGGAACATGGAAGTTAACCGTTACTTAAATTCCGTTCTTTCCTGTGGTCACTAAGTAAGTTAATAAATAAAATAAAAGCATGAATTCATGTGGGTTAGGGTAAATTATGTATCATCATTAAATTTTCTTTTGTTCCTCACTTGTAAAAATTCACTGTTTTTTCTATTACTGAAAAGTCGCCATTATAGTTTATAGAAGCAATTAAAAATGAAAGATTAATCCTGCTATTCTCACATGACAATGCATTCCAAAGTCAACCTATCAAAAATAATTGATGGCATAGAGTTGTTCTATTATTTTTGTAGAATAAATTGGTTTTGAAATAAGTCACAGTATCATAAAATAATATTGTAATTACAAATAATAACTATGGAGACATTATTAGGTGATAGGCATTGAAATAAGAGTCTCAGAGAGACGGACTGACTCATTAAAAACAGAATACTTAATAAGGAGTAGGAAAGGAGTCAAATCTAGTGGTAGAATTCAAGGACCAGGATTATAACTAATGTTTTGGAGTATGTAGGATCCAGAATTTTATGGCATTTGTGACATAAAATATAATTCTAACACAGTGTTAATTCTCAAAATAACACTGTATGATACAGTGACTATAAGTGATAATAATATGCCATATGTTTTTAAAAAGCTTAGAAGGTAGGATTTTGAATGTTTTGCCACCATTGATAAATAATTGAGGGGATAGATATATTTAATGCTATTTAAATATTGCACAATTAAACATATATCACACCATCATTCTATGAAACCCCTATGTACAGCTTTTATGTTTTGTATAGCCGTTAAAATAAATTTCATATAAAATCTTAAAATGGTGGCTTAAAGTGGAGATCCGTTTACCTTCTATGGATAAACAAGTCCCCTTTTCACCTATTTCTTCCTATTTGAAATATCTGAACAAATATTTAAAACAAATCAAGAAGCTGGATTCTTATCTATACTTTCAATTATTAAAAGTTAATGAAGAAAAAAGCATGAAGGTCAATAAGAAGACAACAGAAAATATACAAACCTCCTTGATGAGAAGTTTTGGGAAGGTTTGGGTAAAATCTCAGATTTAGACTGATCCCCTTCCAGAGTACAGCCAGGTGAGTCCGATTACAGAAGGCAGCTCCAAACCTCATCGGCTAGCAACTGAGCAAGCTTCCAGGCCTGGAGATCCTTCTGGGCTGAGCTGGTACCTTTAGAAGTACACTCAACAGACCAACAAACTCCCTGAAATTCTGCCAGTATAGACAGAGTTCAGAGCCATGTGTGGCTTCAGAAAGAGTTTGCCTAAGCCTAGCAGGAAAGAATTGAGATGGAAATTTAAATCTTTAATAATTGTTTTCTCTGTCTTTCTCTATCAAAGACATCTAACTGCTAATCAGAGCTTCTGCAAGGCAAGAGATACTATTACAGAATTATCACCTGAGTGGATACAATTCTATTCCAGAGGAGATATTTGACAGATTAGTTAGCTCATGTCACCTTTTCATGAGAAGCTGTCCAATTTTTCTTAGAGTTTTAAAGTACTTGAAATGTTTCACAGACAAAACTCCAAGGAGCCCAGAAATGCCAAATTGACTCCACTACGAATCAGAACAAAGCCTTCTGCATTTAAAACACTTGGTTAACATCCCTCAATATGAGTCAAATATCTTTTGTGTGCAGAGTCCAAAGCCAATATAATATCATTCCTAGTCAGCTGAGGCCTTAACTGCTTTGAGTTCCTCTAAATACTATCTCAAATCAGTAGTAAAGCAAATCCCCAAAGGCAGAATTTAGTTGAAACCAAGAAGCTTGCATTTTGCCCCTCTAATTCTACCCTCCTCCCTTGATAAATCCTCAGTGTTGATACTTGACCCAACTTAGATATTTTTCACTTTCTATTCAACACCACGTGGCACATAGCTCTTTACTTAGGTGTTACAAAAATATTAGAGTCACATACATATATATATATGTTTGTTGATGGAAGGATATAGAAAGGTGTGTGTGTGTGTGTGTGTGTGTGTGTGTGTGTGTGTGTGTGTGTGTGTGTGTGTGTGTAAGGCACTACAAAAGTTGTATGTGACGAGCCAGATACTGATCATAGTGCCTGGTGAGAAACCTCGCAAGCAGCTTGCATGGTCTTCCCATTGATCCTCCTCGCAGAACTCCATTCTATGCATTTCTCATCCTTGGCATTTTTATACTGTTCCCAACTTACCTTCGTTTCTGTGACTCTTTACTGTGTTCATTCACCTTCAAATAACCATTTATTTTTGATACTGAACAGTCTTGTCATCAGTCTCCTTCAAAAGCAGACCCTGAAGGGCTCCTTCTTTCTAACGTAAAGAGATCTCTCAAGGTCTTTTGTTAAAAATGTCCATCTGCCTAGTAGAAAACTCATGGCACTCCCTTAGGGTCAAAGCAGGGACCTTCAGTTATGTATCTAATCACAATCTGTTCTCAAATAGCTTTGTCAACTAAATAAAATGCATGTGTTAACAAAAAGTTAACTCAAGCCAACAAAGTATTCTATTCATTTATGATTAAGTCATAATAAAAATATACATAATATACATTCATATTATATTCAAATTGTTGCTTTTCAACCTTAAAATGTCATGTATCATGGCCTTAATTAGACAAAAATTTCCATAATATTTGCATGATTTATGAACTGCAGAAAACCAATTAATTTCATTGTTGTCACTTAATTAAAGCAAACAATGTTCTACATTAGTTACAAAACTAACAGATATATTGAGTTAATTCTACCAGCTCATGTTTTGACTGAGTATCATGTGCTTGTATGAATAAGGGCTGCACATACACATTTGGGTTTTATGTGTACATATCCATGTCTACCAAGTTTACTTTATTATAAGTGAGATTTCTTTAGAGTATTAGCCAAAGGTAATGTTTTCACAGTTTTGTTATTTACTAAAAGAAAATAAAGAGACTATTTGGTTAAATATTTTCAAATCATGTCCACTTGTTTTTGTTTTGCCAATAAAGCACATTCCATTAGCAAAGGTACCATTAAAAGATAATGGGGCAGCTAAGAGTGGTGGTGCATGCCTTTAATTCCAGCACTCGAGAGGCAGAGACAGGCAAATCTGTGAGTTCGAAGACAGCCTGTTCAACAAAAGCTAGTTCAAGAACAGGCTCCAAAACTACAGAGGAACCCTGTCTCGAAAAACAAAATAAAACAAAACAAAAAGATAATTGGCCAATTAAATATGCTACCCATATGCAACTTGCACAGAAAAAGCATTCTAGAGTTATTTATTTAAAACTTAAATTTGGCAAATAAAACCAACATTGGTGAAGAATTGCCATATGTGCTCCAACCAGAAAAATTGTGATTTTTCTTGGACTGAAGATTTATGAAGATTTCCAATCATGATCCAAATTTTACATTCATTTCAACTTTCCTCAAAGGAACTAATCAGTAATATATAATGCCACATATCTCAGAATTTAAAGGGATTACCTTCAGATATGACAATAGTCTACAATTTTCAAACAAAGGAAACAAATAAATCATATCACTGGTGTATTCAAGTATTTCTAAGTTTGAAACCTAACATCTGTATGAGAAAGCAGCAACTTCAAAAAATAAATTTCATTCAACAATAGTGATTTGGAGTGTAGATACTTATATCTTTATTTTCTGTTTACTTTCTTTGCATTTTTGCACATCAACTGTTTGGCTATGTTTTGGCTTGTATTGCACCAAAATAGACTTGAACTATTTTCTTTGTGCACTATTTTCTTTGTACCCACTCTATAATATTTTCTCTACAATTTTCATCTTGTAGCAGCCAAGCCAATCTGCTGCCTCCAACCACAACTTGACACCAAAACTTCTCCCAGATCACTCTGTTATTGCAGCTGGCTTTCTTTCTAACTACAATTGTGAAGAATAAATCCAAGCGAAAACAACTTACCAGGAAGATTCATAGAGAAGTATAGAAAATGGGAGAGATAGAAACTGGAGGACACAATTCATCCTGACAGATAGGCAAAACACAAAAAGTTCAAAATATATTCCCACAGTCTACTATAACAACTTTGCAAGCTCACAACCCCTCACTACCTAAAACCAACTGAATAACCAGGCAGAGTTTAGAGAACTACTTTTTAAAAGGATCAATAGCCATTCATCTTCATTTGCAAGTGTTCATTGCCATGAGTCTGGCATGAGACTTCTGGTTTCTGCTACACCACTGATAATTGACTCTCACTGGAGTTCCTTTTGCATATCCTGTTGTCCCATATCATGGAGATCCTACTGCCTTGGATCCGTAGGTCTGCCCACTTCTACATGTTCCAACAGTTAATAGATGTAGTGGGTGCTGAGGTGGACCAACTCACAGCCCTGGTTCTAGGACTGGGTGGTAGCTGAGTTGGTCAACCCACCAGGTAGTCCTCATCTTCACTACCTACCTGGGCAAGCTCTCCAGCACTGCATTGGCTAGTTCACCCAAATGGCACTTGAGAAATAGATATGAACATGTAGTAAATAAAACTACACCCACATCTCTCACCATGAGCAACATTCGACTGAAAATTCATTGAGGACCTCAACCTAAGACAAAATCCCTTGAAAGTGTTAAGGAAAAGAGGAGGAAGTACACTCAGCATAGAGACAAAGGCAAGGACTTTCTGAATGGGACTCTAGCAGCAAAGGAAATAAGACCAACGATTGATGAATGGTATCTCATAAAACTCAAAGGCTTTTTTACAGCAAAGAAAACTATCAAACCAGATGAAGAGGCAACCTACAAAACTGAAGAAAATTTTTGCCAGCCTACACCTGCAATAGAGGATTGATATCTAGAAAACAAAGAACTCAAAGAACTAATCAACAAGAAAACAAATAACCCTATTTAAGCAATGGGTAATCAATCAGAATAGTTATAAAGAAAAGTTAAACACAATTTCAAGTGCATTGATGAAACAGGAACAAGAAATTATATTGAACATGGTAACCCAGACAAAGAAAGACAAAGATCATGTTTCACTCTCCTGTACAGATGAGATCAGTACTCTTCAGATTTCTGTGTTTAAACTGTGGTACCTACACCTGTAGGAAGAAGGGACCTAGAAAAGGTCATTGGGTGGGGATACCCGAAGTCAAAGGGAAGAGTATGATGGAGGTCATATGAAAACAGAGAGTGATATTTTGGGATATGGAAAGTTCAAGCTGACTGAGGGGGGCAGGGAGATAAGGGGGTAGGAAGGGTTAACCAAAAGTAAATTGCATGAAAAGAAAATCCATATAGAACTTAATAACTTTGTAAGTCAATTTTTAAAATGTTAGTTAAGAGAGTTGAGAGACAGTTTAGCTGTTCAGTTTTTGCTGGGCCCTTCCACATCAATAACCGAGAAAATCACTCCAATTTGCCTACAGACCAGTCCAATGGAGACAATTCCTCAACTGAGATTACCCTTTCCCAGGTGTAGATGTCTCAGTTTGTGACAGTTCCCAGCACTCACACTAGGAGGCTCACAACTACTCTTGTTCCAGGGGATCCTCAACCCTCTTCTGGTTTCTGTGGTCAATGCACATATGTCACAAACACACACACACACACACACACACACACACACGAAAATACATCTTTAAAGTAATCTTTAAATATTTTGTGTGTAGTTGTGTGTGTGTGTGTGTGTGTGTTATATAAGTTTTTTAAAAAGAGATAGATCCTGTATGTCTTAATATGCTGATCCTGAAAACCAAGAGTTGCTGTCTTGGCTGATTTGTCAACTTAACACAAACTGAGACATCTACACCTGGGAAAGGGTAATCTCAGTTGAGGAATTGTCTCCATTGGACTGGTCTGTAGGCAAATTGGAGTGATTTTCTTGGTTATTGATGTGGAAGGGCCCAGCAAACTCTGAGCAGTTTTATTCCTGGGTAGGAGATATACATAGATAGATGATTGATAGATAGATAGACAGACAGACGGGTAGATAGATGGTTAGATCAGATATATAGAAAGCCGACTGAGAAAGCTATAGCCAGTAGACAGAATTTCTCTATGACTTTACTTCAGTTCCTGACTCCAGATTCCTGCCTTGAGCTTCTGCCTGCCTTTCCTTAAGGGTGTTTATCACCACAATAGAAACCTTAAGTAAGATAGTTACTAAACTATCCCCACCCAATGACCTTTTCTAGTTCCCTTCTTCCTACAGGTATAGGTGCCACAGTTTGAACACAGAAATCTGAAGAGTACTGATCTCGTCTGTACACGAGAGTTAAACATGATCTTTGTCTTTCTTTGTCTGGGTTACCATGTTCTATTCCTTATGGTATCTTGACAACTGATACCTGGACTAAAACATTGTCATATCTTCCCCATAGAGAGACTTTTCCCAAGTACCCTACTTTTATATATTCCTTAATGCAGCAGCCAGAATCAGCCTTCAAAAGGCAAATCAGATCAGGTACCCCAGTGATTAAAACTCACAAGTGATTGCTTCGCACTGCTAATGTGATCCAGATAAGGAACTGTGTGCTTGCCTGACTTTGTCCTGACTCTGTCTGCCCTTGATTACTCTGATTACTTGACAGGAGACCTCTTCCACATGCTGACGTCTGCTGGACTTATTTTCACCTTCCTTAAGCATCTGCTATTTCCTTCTCTCTGCCTGGAAGAGTCGGTCCCCATGAGCTGAGAGAGGAACATCTGAGAGAGGCACATTTATGAGGCCAAGGAAAAAAAAGTCTGAGAAAATGCATTGGATAGGGCGAAAATACATCCTGATGAGCATTTAAGACAACAACTCCAGAGTTCCTACTGTTCTGTGTTTACAGATATCCTTGTCTATATGTAACTTAGATCATCTGTACAGTAATTCTATTTCCCAAGGGCTGTGGCTAAAGAATGTGTATATTTGCGTTCCCCTGATGGCTAAGGAAATTGAACATGACCTTAAGTATCTTTTGGCCATTCAAACTTCTTCTGTTGAGAATTTTCTATTCAGATCCTTACCCCATTTTTTAATTGGGATATTTAGAATTTTAATGTCTAGTTTCTTGAGTTCTTAGTATATTTTGGAGATCGGACCTTTGTCTGATGTGGGGTCAGTGAAGATCTTCTCCCATTCAGTAGGATGCCTTTTTGTCTTAATGACTGTGTCTTTTGCTTTACAGAAGCTTCTCAGTTTCAGGAGGTCCCATTTGTTCATTGTTGCTCTTATTGTCTGTGCCATTGGGGTTTTACACAAGAAGTGGTCTCCGGTGCCCACGTATTGCACATCAGAGCAATGGACTGAGCTCCCAAGGTCTAGTCGAAGGGCAGAAGGTGGGAGAAGAGGAGCAAGGAAGTTAGGACCATGAGGGGCTGGTCCACCCACTTAGACAGTGTGCCTGAACTAATGGGAGCTCACCAAATCCAGCTGGACTGGGACTGAACGAGCATATGATCAAACCAGACTCTCTGAATGTGGCTGCCAATGGGGGCAGACTGAGAAGCCATCAACAATGACATCAGGACCTATCTCTTCTGCATGTATTATCTTTTTGGGAACCTAGTCTATTTGGATGCACACCTTCCTAGGTCAGGATGGAGGGGGGAGGGCCTTGGACTTCCCACAGGGCAGGGCACCATGCCATCTTTTAAGGAAGCAGGGGGAGGGAGGAGGGGTGGGGGGGAGTGGGAGGGGACTGGAAGAAGGGGAGGAAATGTAAAAATTTTATTTTATTCTTTTTGAATGAAAAAAATAAAAGAATATGGAAAAAATAATTTGTATATTATACAAGTTTAGTAAAGACCTTTTGATTTTCCCAATTTAACAACTCAGAAGCCTAAATTACACCAGGCCCAGAGCACAGAAGAAACAGGCGGTAGCATGTACCATATCAACTGTCAACCTGTTTCTCTGAGAACAAGATCCTTCTTGATATAGCTTCCTCAGAATTATTTCACGTTACATTTTCAGCAAAAAATTCCCAAACGATATCTGCTAGAGTCCGCTAGTATACAAATAAGTTGATTAAAAGGTTATTTTTGGTGAGGACACCTATGAGCAGAGTAATATGATGTAGCTGTCTGAATTGTTAAACTTTCAGTAATTGAAAATCTTTCACTCCCCACCTTCCACCCAGCAGCACATCCCAGCTTCTGAATTCATCCACCAGATTTAGGTTTAACAGGTAAATCTAGATGTCAAAATAAGAAAAAATGATATTTATTACTAGCCAGAGGCTTAGAAGAGCTTTCCATATCTGGGGGTGCTATAGAGAAGTATGTTTTGATCAAACTAACTAGAGATTTGCTGTATTATTGTTAAAATCATAGTTTGATTTTATTCAAAAGTCTAGGACTAACTAGAGACTTGCTATATTATTGCTAAAATCATAGAGTTTGATTTTATTCAGAAGTCTAAAATTTAACCTTTGAATATTCTAAATTCATAAAATTACAATTCCTCAAGAAAGTTTCTTTTGGTTTCTAATATTGTGATATTTTAAGTTTTATGGCAGTGGTTTGATGGTTGATAGTTTGCAATGCTTTAGGTGTATCAGTTTTTATGAAGATAGAAGGAGAACACCAGTTTCAGACACATTGTTCTCATTCCACACTCTGGGGAGGTGAGCAGGTTTCCTTCTGTTGGTGGCGGTAGATTGCTGGTTTTGTTTCCTTTTGTTTTAATAGTTCTGGCAATAACTCCTAGAGTCTTGAAAATGCTAGGCAAGTCCTCTTTTTTTCCTTTTTAAACAGTTAATTTTGAGATAGGTTCTGACTAAACTGCACAGGCTAACCTTAGCCTCATTTAGAAAAAAAAGGAAGGGAGGGAAGGAGGGAGGGAGGGAGGCAGGGAGGGAGAAGGGTGGATGGGTGGTGGGAGAGAAGAAGAAAAACTACCCCCATTCTGAATGGAAATATACACACAGATCGAGTCAGTGCCCTCTGCATTTGAATATCTCTGCAAGGTCAAATATTAGGAAGGGTTTTTTTTGTGTGTGGGGGAGGGAGATGGTGCCTAGTTAAGTAGCCCAGGTTATCTTCTTATTCATAGTCCTCCTGCCTCAGTCTCCCTGTGGTAAGACATGAGACATATGCTACCATACTCAGCTAAGAATTCATACATTCATACTTTGATATTTTTCTCTTTAATATTTTGTATTTCCTCAGAAAGTTTCACTGGGCATATATTACCTTTAGGATTTTTTACATTTAATTATAAAATGTGATTACAGGGACTCTGAGTCTCCTAAGATTCAAAAATCAGTCTCTTTGTTTGTCAATACTCATTTCAGGTTCACTCAAAAATTCTGAGAATTATCAGCATTAATTTAGACAAAATTGGTCCAGAGTAATTCTATCAACAAAAAAATGATAAGCTCCTAGGAATTTTTTGTTTCAATTCAATGTTTTTCAGTAGCTGTTTGCTACAGTTCTATCAGCTCTGCTAAGTTCAGGACCCATGAGACTAAGGTCATATTGAAAAGAATAAGATCACAAGCCTTTTGTAAAGATATGAGTGTTATAAAATTTTCAATTTGATAAGGTTTTACATATGCATATGTATAGGAAGCCATGTCTGCAATTGAGGTATCTTCATTTCTCATCTGCACAGGCTTCCAGATGTCCATTTGTTTGTTTAGGTCTTAGACGAAACAGTAGTTTAGTAATAGTTAATAGGATCTACTCTCTTGATTATTAAGTGCTCAGTGCTGTGCTTTTCAGCAATGTTTTAGAGCAGATCTCTAGAATATGCTCAGAGGCCTTCAAGGAGCGGCAGGTGGCATTTCTCATGTACAAAGACACTGTAACACAAGAGTGCACTTCTCCAGCAAAAGAGGATCAGAGCTCAGAGTCAGCGCCACCCCAGCTTCCCCCGCCATGGATAATCATTAGCGATTCCCTGGAACTCTCCACAGCATAGCAGGTGTGCCTCTGCCTGCTGGTGACAGTGTCACATAATCAAAGAGCTGGAAAGGATCTGCAGGGCCAGCTCAGATGGCGATTCTTATAGGAAAATGAGACCCAAAGAGAATAAGTGCCATGTTCTGAAATGCTCTGTGCAGATAATCACTACCCATGATGAGGCTAGTTTATCTTTTAAAAGGATTCCGTCTGAAATGTCCTTATAATAAAAATATATTAATATACTCACCCCACACATATATAATGATCTAAAAATCAATTCAACTTGAATAACCATAATTCTGAAAATAATTCTCATATATAAAAGTAAATAGTATTTCCTAATTTTTCTAAACTATTTTGTGGAAATAAAGACCTTTATTGTCTCAAATTTCAGGGGAAAAATATCTATTTCCATACAAATGTATGCCTTTCCCCAAAAGACATCAGGTTGGGCATGATGATGTTATGGGAGAAAAGGCATACCTCTGTGCCCTCATCCTCAACCTCTGGATTCTAATCTTAACTTACAGGAAGGACAAGAAGTGGTTACTTATCTAGGACCAATCCCTTTCAGTGAGCCAAATGAGAATGCCACAGGCAGACCAGACTTGACATTATCAGTTAATAATGCACTGTGAGATGTGAAAATTGATGTTTTCTTCACTTTAGTTTGCCAGGAACCATAGCTACATTGGAAGCAGACAGAAATTCTGTCCTCACCAACAGTCAGCTGTAGGAAGTCTTACAGCCAGTGGTTACCCACCCACTGGGGCGTGGCCTCTTATACTATGTAAGCTGATAGACTCTTGAGTGTTTATGCTTGGGATAGTATGAATTGAGGCTGATGTGAACATATATGCATAGGGTTGTATATTGACATGTTCTCAATTTCTAAGTATACAGCAGTGGAACTACAAGATCCATTTATGCTAGCTAAGTGGTTAACTTCTACCTTAAACACACTGAATGAGTGAAAGGAGTGATTCCAATCATGATGATATTCTCTGCCATTAAGAATGTCAAAACTTGTGCCCACATGGCTGAATCATTAGTAATCCTGTACCATATGAGAATGTGACGACTTTCTCCATGCCCTTGTCAACATACAATGCCTATTTTTTCCTACTTGCTTTTTTGATTGATTTCCGCTCTCAGTAGATGTTACAGGGTAGCTTACTGTGGACCTGATGTTTACTTTTTTAGTAATCAAAAAGTTGGGTGATTTTCATGTGCTCATCTGTTATGCTAAAGCCTTCTTTGGAGAAATTTTAGCTATATCATTTGGCCACTTTTAATTGGATTTAGTTAATATTTTTCCGTTGTAACTATCTTTATGTCTTCTAGATGTATTTTGAAGGTGCTACATGGTATGGAACTATTTTCTATCAATCTTTACATTATCTTTTCAATTTTTGTAGCATCCTTCCGAGTCCAAATAGTTTTCTCCATTTTTATGGAGTCTTATTTATTTTCGTTTCTGTTTCTTGAATCTGAAAACATTCATGCAGGTAACATTATATGAACTGAATGGTCATTTTTAGGAATATATATGTATATACAAATGCATATATGTGTGCTGTTAATTGAAGGAAAATGAATAAAGAGATCTCTTTAAATTCTCTTTGTCAGTGCACACCCCAATCTCTGCTAGTGTATTCCACATGTGTTAGTACCAGCCTTGGTGCTCTGAAGACCTCTGTCTTGTGTGGGGGCTTCAGCATGACCCCAGCTTCACCCTCAGCCCACACTGAGGCATGAGGGCTTTCTCCGGTATTTGATGGACTTTGCATAACCCTGCACATGCGCACAGTCTTCAAGACCCTCAATAATACATCCAAGCTTCACAGACTTAGCTCAGCCCACTAGGAATACGTTAGTTCCCTCACTTTCTCTTTAAGCTTTCAGCTCAACCTCAAGCCTGCTTCTACAAGTATCAGTGATGCTGAGTAGTCATGCTGATTCCTTTTCTACATTTTCTTTTTTGACTAATCTCAGGGAGAGGGTTTGCTCAATAACCTTTAAGGCACATTAAATACAAACAAATCCTTGGAAAGACTTTTCTAAGACTCCATTAAACCGGTCAAGGATTGATAATGATGTGCGTGGGGCTTTTCAAACCTCGTTCTCTCCTCTAATGATTTTTAAACTGCTTGGTGTTTCTGTTTTCCAGGGATATGCTGGGGAGGGGGAACAGGCAAATATGGGACTGTCTGCTCTTTGGAATAGTCATTCCTCTGGCACAAATACTTCCCACCTTTCACAGGACTGTTACAACTCTAATTCTTTCCTCTCGTTCTGAAAAAGATGAGTCTCAAAATTCTGTCCATGTTCTCATTACTTCTATGGATATTTTCAGAGTTCTTTCTTCCTCAATTCCGTGAACACTTCTTCCATATTTTTCGGTTAAATGATATTTAATATATAGAAAAATCTCTAAATTATTTCCATTCCCTTATAGAATTACTTATATCAATCCTGTTTAGCTGAAATCTGTATACAAATGTCCTCATGTGTGGCTACTGATTCTCAACATGGTGGTCACACTGACTGTTTGAATCAGCTAGATCTAGATAATCCTGGCTTGGTCTAGTATATACTTTGTGAACATCAGTTTTTAAAATTCTTAGTCTTGTTCTTCAAAGTAACACCTACCTTCCAGGGTCACACTGTAAATAAGAGTTATTAAACACATAAAGAAATCAACACCTAATCAACTTCCCCAATATTCTTTTTGTTGCCTTATTAAGCTGTTCACTCATGGAGAGAATGTCTAGCTGCAGTGCTTAGCTCCTTAGGTTACTAATACCATCTGCTGGAAATGCCGCCATGATGCCCACCAAAGAAAGACAGATATTGTAAAATACAAACCAAATAATCCCTTTCTTCCCCAAGCTGCTTTGGTCATGTGTCTTATCACAGTGCTAGGAACTGAAACTAAGTGCACAAGATCCAGTCAATATTCCAACATGGGTCAGAGAGGAGTTTATTAAGTCCCACCCCTAGCTGAGACTCAATTGGCAGCTAATGGCTATTGAGGAAGAAGAGTAAGTTTTTTTCAGGGATGCAGACCCTGAAAGGCTACCCATGCTCCAATAGATAGCTCCACACCTGTGCACATACAGGCAGTGCTAAGGAGATTCAGTAGAAAAAAAAAAAAACACCAGACATTTAGGTAGGAGAAAAAAGTGGTCTTGGAGAGGAAGAAATGGGGTATGAATTGAACCCAAACACATTATGTGAGTGTTGGAAAATCTCAACAATAATGAACCACTGAATAGCAATGAGGAAAAAATAAGAAATAATGATTCATTATTCATCCATCATTTATTCATAGTATTCTGTGATTCATCTTGAATATAGGTCAAGAAAAATAGTCCTAAAGCTCAAGGCCATTTGTGTGGTTGTGGTGTGTGAACCATCTCTTCTGTGTACTACAGTGTATGATGCTGCAATGACTTTAGATGTGGGTAGTAGAAAGCCTGAGGCACAATCCACACCAACAGGGAAAACAAAGAAGCAGAGCACTACTTAGCTTAAAGACATGAGGGGAGCTGAGAAAAAATGTATAGTTCAATAAAATCAATAAAACAATCATTTAAAAAAAAGACTTAAGGAGACATCATCTCTTACTTCTGAAAGGTTGTTCTGCAGCATTCCAGCTGCAGGAAGAAAAGCACCTCAGGCCATGCATTTGGCTTTGCCATTTGCATCTGCATATGGATAAATAATCTACTAGGCATGGAAAATAAATCAAGAACAATAGACTCAAAGCTTCCCTAAGTGAATGATCAGTAGGGCAGGCTCACAGTCACTCTCATACCCAGGACCTTCCCAAGTTCTCACACCCATGAGATTTCCAAGTCCTAAGGCAGGGCTGGCTGAACCGCATCAGAAGAGTCAGAGTGTGCAGATGGGAGGGTTAAGGGTCAGAGCGGGGTTGGGAAAAGCAGATTCTAAAAGTAAAATGGAGGCTGAGGTTCATCCATAAGACCTGCCATAAATTTAACATGCCTGTTCTTTGTCCTGCACAGAGATTTACGAGTGCCATGTAATTTCAAGGTTTGATTAAGCATGTGTTTTCAGCTCCTACATGGTAATCTTCATTACAAGTATCTGTAACCGTAGGAAAGACTTATAACCATATGGATTCTGTAAATGACAGATCAGAATGAAAAAAAGATAAAATAGATGTGCTTTACCACATTCATTTCCTTAAGATCTAATTGTCGACAGCATTATGAATAAAAGGCCACCGCAGCAACTAGTTCTGGGACGTTTCCAGCAAGAATCCATGTTTTTAGCAGAAGGCTGGGGAAATTCGAGCCTGGGAAAGTAATCCTAACACAAACTGCTTAGTCAGGAGCAGAGACAAGTAAGTATTGTCCCTGAGTACATGAACGAAAAATTATCTTTGAAGGGGTTAACTTGGGGAGAGAATTATTGAAATCTGAGTAACATGTATACATTTGGAGGCTAACTGGTCACTTGGAATTCAATTGAATTTTGTAAAATGGCGAAAAACACTGTTTGTTAATAATAGAAAGCCCCTATATTAATTGTTTTTCTATTGCTGTGATAAAAGACCATGACCAAGGCAAGTAGTAGAAGAAAGAGTTCATTTGGGGCTTTCCTGGAGTAGCAGCTGATAGTTGCTTCACATCTCAAACCACAAGCAGGAAGCAAAAGCACACTCTAAATGGCATGAGTCTTTTCAAATCTCAAAACTATCCCCAGTCTCCACCTCTGGTGAAATGCTTCTACTAGCAAGACTATAATGCGTCCTATTCTCCACATCAGGCACCGACTGGTGATCAGCTATTCAAATGCTGGAGACATACTGGGAACATCCATTCAAACTACCACTATGCCTTTACAAGTTGAAACTAGGTCAAATAATACCTTTGATATAAATCACCTAATTGTGCCAAGGTTATAAACCTTTGCTAGTTTACAACCACAGTTTGGGACTTGGTTGCTTTGTAATCAGTAATAATCTGTGTTGGCCGCCTCTATTTAGGGGCTTTTCAGAAATATCTCTTTAAACTTTCACAGAGAAATGGTTTTTATTTGGGAATCGGAGAGGCTGATAAGACCTCAGTTGTAAAATTTGCAAATAACAGAGAGCTCTAAAGCTGGTCCGCATGACTACAGATGTCCAAAAGTGAAGCAAGCTTCGTGCTTTGTTTTCCCTGAAAGTTTGGAGAGTATATTTTGGGTAATAAGAAAATGAGCTTATTGATTTTGGAAATTTTTGATGTAAAATGAAACCAAATGGATAGAGGAAATTTGTTTACAAATAGGAATCTAGAGATCACAGACAGTTGAAATACTAAACATCCCTATAAAGCCCTAATCAAAACATCAGTGTGTGTGTGTTTATCTGTATATGTATGTATGAGTGTGTATGTGTGTGTGTTTGCATGTGTGTGTGTGTATGGGTGTGTATGTCTCTGTGTGTGTCTGTGTGTATGTGTATGTCTGTGTGTGCATGTGTCTGTGTGTTTGTATGGGTACAAGCAAGTGATCATTTATTGGGTAAATAAAAATAACAAAATCTGATTTAACTTCAGTTAAAAGTCAAACATAACCAATTGCTAAATAGATATTATATAAACAACAAAGAAGATCAGAAGATTGAAGGAAAAAGACATTAATGTAGCTTGGATTGAATAAGAAGAATAGAAGGAGAGAATTTAGCAAGAAAAGACTTACTATGAGGAGCTTAGATAGAAAAGTTGTGTAGTTCCCTGCAGTCATCTAACATAATGTCCTGGGGTCTGCCTGTAAAGGCCATTGAATTATCAAAAAACTGAATCATGATTATGACACTAAGAATTCAGACTTCTGCTTTCAGTTTCTTAAATGGCATAATACCTGGAACAACTCTACATAAATAAGAAAATGCATAGCTTGGCTGAAAACTGGAATAAAAAAAAACCTTCCTTTTATTATTTCAGACCCTACTTCCAACATATTGAACCAGTACTTCAAGAGTATTGGCTTTACAAGATGCTAATTATCAACCTGCCACAGGAGGCTTTATAATCAGCCTATCTGAGGAAACTAACGACCTCCATTCTGTCTGGCCTGGGAGAACAAAGGAATAAATACAGTTGGAAGAAAGAGAATGCTTGGCTTTAAGAGCCAATGTGTAAAGGACCTAACAGGACAAACATCTGTGGGGGCTGACAATTTTTATCGCCCTATGTTGATTGCACAGACAATTTTAAATGGCGTTTCCATGCAGGCATATTGTTATGTCCGGCGCGAGTGGGAAGAAGACAAGAGACGGCGAACAAACCCACTTAGGAGTTTATTAGAGAAGGACACTGATGAAACGTGCACGGGGGAGAGGGGGGATGGCATGCCCAGCTTTTAAAGGCCGCCTAGCACATGCACACAGTGGGGAAGATGTGAGTATGTCAGACGCTGGTGATGCAGATGGCGGGTGACCCACGCCTTGCACATGCACGCATGGGGGGGGGCGTGAGTACATCAAACGCTGGCGACGCAGATGGCAGGCGACCCACACATGCTCACAAAGGCTTTAGTGGAGGTAATCACGCATGCGCGCACGTGGGTCACGCGGGCCCTTTGTTCCCAAGGGTCCACCCACACGTGCCTGCCTTTAGAACCCAGAAGTGCAGCCTTACGGGTGGTTGAATAATTACACATATAATGTTCTTTAATAATATTCACACCTTCTATTGTTCTACTTTATCCATCTCTACTATCTACCATTCCCCTCTCCTAGTCCTACAAGCCTTCCTTTGAGTTTTATGCTCTTCTATTTTTGCCTAGCTCCCACATAAGGGAAACTATGCAAAACATGTCTTTGTAGAAACGAGTTGTTTCACTCAACACAATGATATCTAGTTCCTTTATTTTCCTTCAAGCAACATAATTTTATTCTTTTTATAGCCAAGTAAGATTCCATTTTGTATATATATTATATATTTGTTTGTCAGTTCATCTGCCCCCATCTTTCCCATAGCGTAAATAGGTTTCATCTGAAGCTATCTGCCCAATTTAAGCTGCAACTTAAGCTGCCAAATTAATAAGCTCGCCTTTTCATTCTATCCATACTTCATTCTAGGCATCGTTTAGTAGAATTGAGAGCTTGAGATTTTCCAGTTAGGAAAACCATACCTACCATTCCTACCACCTCAGCCATATTTGCTTTCCATAATTATCTCTTTTGTTCCTTTTAAACAGTCTTCCTTAAGACCCTGCACAGATTCCCTTATTTGCCATCTTTACAGCTACTATTTGGCTGGCCTCATCTTTCCAATGGCTGAAACAAGTCACTTCCAAAGCTACCTTGCCTATTCACAGATGAGTTTAAAGATTGTTTCATCTCATCCCTTATTTTGAGCCTTACAAGAAGCCAGACAGGCTTTCTGATAAGGAATTCTTAACTTTCTCTCAAAATATGTTGCTCAGTTAGACTTCCTCTCTCAGGAAGTGGAAAACTAAGAACCCAAGAGGTTTATTCTTCCTTCTCTCTCAGATCTTATAACTGTCCATCAGGAATTCCAGATAATTCAACCTCCAAGTTACCTTTTGACTCTCTCTACATAACCACTGCTGTGACTACAGCATGCTGCAGCATGGTCACAACTACAGCCGTAGCCTCCTGGTCAGTTCCTGCTCCTTCTGTTGACCTCTGCTAATCCATCCTATACTCAGAGCAGCAGAGTAAACTTTGGGAAATTAAAAATGTAAACCAGATCTTGTTAACATCTGCTTAATCCCCTTCAGGATTTCTCATTGTAATTGGAATGAACTCCAAAGGCTTCCTGTGCCTTAGCCTCTGGTTCTTGTTCCTCTTGGCCTTCCTTCGAAGCAGAACAGCTGCACTGGCCCCTCTTCAGCTTTCAGAACAGGCCAAGTTGTGTGTCTGGTGGGCACTTCTCAAATATATTCCCATGGCTGGCTCTTCAGAACCTGTGGGTCTCTGCTCACATTTATTTCCCAGCCCAAAATGTCCTTTTATGACCACTCTGTAGAAGTGGCTCTCTTTCCCCATGCTGTCACTGCTATTTTTTAGGACACCATTAGATTTGGTTCCTTCATGGTACTTCTCAACATCAAATGGTATCTCTGCATTCCAGTGTTCCCGCTGGTTCATTTCTACAATCACATCCTTGTCTCTTGGAAATGAATATTTCCTTTTATCTCTGAAGTGATGCTCATCACTAAATTACATTTTATTCTTTTGCTCTATAAAGAGGTTTTTATTATTTTTATATTCATTTTCTTTGCCATGCCCTTCTTCATTCTCTCCCATCCTCAGAACACTATTTGAATATTTTAGTTGTGTTTCCCCTTAGTTGCTAATTCCTAGACCTGTACATTTCATTTACATACATATTATTGACCTGTAGACTTTATTCCTTTCTTCTTGCTTTTCATTGTTCAGGAATTTAGTCTTGGTACCTTGCCCAGGTTGACCCCAATGTCACATTCCTCCTGCCTCAGCCTTTCAAGTAATAAATGTGTGACTTTGCTCCAAGTTTCCTTTATACTTTATTCAGTCAGCAACATGCTTTTTAAAATCTTTGCTATCTGGATCTAACTAGGCACTGTTTTGAAATGTAACACACTATTACACATACATACTCCATCCATTTATTGCCTCAAACTCCCTATTATTGCTAACAAGCCCATGACAAATATCCTTGCACATATGCATCAAAACGTGCTTCTCTGGAGAAAAAAAAAAATCTAGAAGCTCATGAGCTATAAGAAATGTCAGCATTTAGCTTGACTAAGCACTATAGAACTAAGCCCCAAGGAATGCCTGCTTCAAACCCCACTGCAGTGAGGGACCCTAGATAGCCTCATGTTCTCACTGTTATTTAACACTTCCCCTGTTTTCTAGTATTTGCTTAATAGACCAATTTATTAGACCAGTATAAAATAATAGCCCATTTTTAAGTTGTGCTTTCTAATACTGCAAATTTAAGCAAGTCTTCCTAGGTTTGCTATCTACATAGAATTTCATTTCTTTCCCTAGATCATTTTTATTATTGAGTTTTATAAATGAGGACTGAGTTTCATCAGATTCTTCATCTGCACCCACTCAGTCACATTTTAATATTCATTCTATGACATGATAAATTATCTTAATTTATTGTTCATAGCCTTGGAAAAAAGTATACTTGTTCTTAATTCACTATTTGCAATGCTTTGTTTAGAAATTAAGTACTATTTTGGAAATAAATAAATGGTCTTACGTGTCTATTTTTGTACATTTTAAAATGATTGCACAGTCATAATGGTAGTCACATCACAAATAATACTACTTGAAAAGCAGTTATGGCACAATTAAGTTTTATTTCTTCCATCTCTTGATTGGGAAGTTTGTAAAGTCACCGTTCAGAGGACAAGATAGAAAGGAGGCCGTTAACCGAAGGCATTAATGCTACCACTCAACCTGGAAATCTAAAGTCCTTTTTAAAGAAAAATCTGAAGATAAACAAGGAAGCATGTGTTTTTAGAGTTACTGTCTTCAGATCCAGACCTATGGGGGGAAAAGTGTAGGAATCCATTCATAGTTGGGTGTAGACCAGTCATGTATGTGGACACTGTATGCTGGAGACGGAAGACTAGGGCAGCAGTCTGCGCCAGTTTCCAAGGAGAACACCAACAATCCCCTAACTGTGTGTAACAGAGCTCAGTACAGGGCACAACAGGACCTGGAAAACCATCTAAGTATTATCCAAGCATTGTTTTGAAGGACTGGAGAGTGAGGAGAAAGTCTAGACAGGGGAACAGCAAAAGAGGAAGTCTGATGTTCAATGGACACCTTTCCTCTTGTTCTGCCTCAATGACATGAGACCTCTTTAGTGACACAACACAGATCTCACCTCTCTTTTGGCTTTCTTTTGGATTCTTCCCTCCTTCCCTAATCACCTCTTCATCAACCACATTCCAGTATCCACTGGTCAAGCATATACTAACTAGTTTATGCTGTATCCACCTTTTCTCTCTCCTGTTTCCTGCTTCCAGGATTCATGAAGACATTGCATCTCACTCTCCTGATCTTATGCATTTCCTCCAAAGGCTGAGAGAGAACTTTGTTTGTAATTTTCATGAAAATAAGAAGCACACATGAAAATTGAAAGCACTGACAATCTGATCACAAATTCTTCCTGCTATTTAACTAATCAATCAAAAAGAATAAGATTCCAAAAGCTGATGCTAGACTATAGCAAAAGGACGTTCCATAGGCAATAATTTGCTTTTCAACACTTTGGTGGTATTGATTTAATAAAATATAAAACAGAAATGCATGTAAACACATAAAGGTATCTGTAATAAGCACTTTTGTACATAAAGTTGCATAATAAAATACAAACCCTCTGCCAGTTTCATTAGGGATCTATTAAGCTAGCAGGACTCTAATATACAAATAGAATAATTATCTTCTTCAACAGCAGGAGGATAATTTACCAGAAGAAGAAACCATTTAGATGGCACAATTAAGTTATATTTCTTCTTTTCTTGCCAATAAATTAAAGAGATGAGCATTAACATTGTTTATTGTTTTCAGAGTTTTCCCTTGTTTTTACTCCTTGCCTACTTTTACCGAAACCTACTATCAAGTTCCTCATATGGCATCAGACACTGTGGCCATCTAACAGGCCATTCATTCCCTCCTTACTAACAGAAACTAGCCTCAGTCCTGGCTTCGGAGGCAAAGCTCAATGGACCAAACCTCACACAGGAGCTCTATTCTCTCTCAGTGGGAAAAATGTCCTGTGATTTTCCCCCACTAGGCAGAAGAGAATGTCTACCAAATATGTGGAGATAAGAAAAAGATGTTCAACTTTCTCCTTAATCTCATGGAAGGTTCCAGACATGTGGAACCATAATGAAACTCTAGTAACCATGAGGGAAAGGTACCATGTGATAGACACATGGTAGCAATAATTTAGTTCTCGATGATTTCACTGTACTCCCTAATTAACTGAGGTCAGAACATCTCTACCCTATGCAATAAAATATATTTCTTATGCTTAATTCTTTGCTGGGTTGTCCCAGTTACAGCAAAAAGAGCTTAAAGTAAGCAATATACTCTAGCTACAAATGTCTTCATTGTCAACTTTTATAAGCCATGATGGCATAGAAGCAGTTATGCATCTGTCCACTCCATATGGAATAAAGACAATACATCATTATGGAATAGTGAGCACTCTATAATAAATTAGCCCTCATGAAGCAATCCAGACACATCAAATACATTACACAGAGATTCAATCTGTGAGAAATACTAGGAGGATGATTTGTCTGGCTTGTTACACCTTTAGAGGCTGAAGGGACAAAGGAATGGGGCCGTATTGTAATCAACTAATAATTTCAAGACTTTGTTGAAGAGTTCACCATTCTTAAGTTACCCTCACAAAGATATGTGGATTCCTATGTCCATTGCACACTACTCTAAGACATACACACAACTTAATTACATATCAACATATTTTAGGGACCTTTCTCACCAGAATTAACTATGCTGTAACAGAAGTGTTATTCTGTATTATTACCTCTATAATATATTCTGTAACATCATTTTGTAAACCTCATGTATATTGAATAAAATTTGGCTTATAATGGCTGAAAGACACTCAAGGAAATGCTCAACATCCTTAGCCATCAGAGAAATACAAATCAAAACAACTCTGAGATTACATCTTATACCTGGAAGAATGGCCAAGACCAAAAACACTGATGACAATTTATGATGGAGAGGTTGTGGGGTAAAGGGAACACTCCCACATTGCTGGTGGGAGTACAAACTGGTACAGCCTCTCTGGATATCAGTATGGTGATTTCTCAGAAAATTAGGAAACAACCTAGCTTAAGACCCAGTAATACCACTTTTGGGTATATATCCAAAGGATGCTCAATCGTACCACAAGGACATGTACTCAACTATGTTCATAGCAGTATTGTTTGTCATAGCCAAAACCTAGAAACAACCTAAATGCCCCTCGACCAAAGAATGGATAAGGAAAATGTGGTACATTTACACAATGGAGTACTACACAGCAGAAGAAAATAATGACATTTTGAAATTTGTGGGCAAATGGATGGATCTAGAAAACATAATATTGAGTGAGGTAACCCAGACACAGAAAGACAAATATCACATGTACTCACTCATAAGTGGCTTTTAGGAATAAAGCAAAGAAAAACCAGCCTACATTCACAATTCCAGAGAATCTAGAAAACAATGAGGACCCTAAGAGAGACACACATGTATCTAATCTACATGGGAGGTAGAAAAAGACAAGATCTCCTGAGTAAATTGGGAGCATGGGGCCATGGGAGAAGGTAGAAGGGGAGGGGAGAGGAAGGTACAGGAGTAGAGAAAAATATATAGTGCCATAAAAACAATAAAAAAGAACAAAATGAGTCAACTAAATTATTTTCCCTTTTTCCATGAGAAAGAAAAATCATTTCTCAACTAACATCCTAAGCAGAAAATTACAATTATCCCGTGGGTAAGTTGTGAGTCAACAGATTTCTCAGATTGTCTCAGCTGTTGAACTAGCGAATCACATACTTCCTTATTAATCCTACAAGTACTTAGCTTCTATGTCCAAATTTCATAGTCTACATATCAAGATAAATGTATGAATAATCTCACAGACTCACATGAGGCTAACACTAAGCAGTACATGTAATGTTCATATACATAAAGAAGGCTCATTATCATAGGCTATCATTACCATCCTCCTTTGAATTGGTTTTTATTTGCAATCTCTTAAATGGAGACTTTTCTGACCCCAAGATGCTTTGGCTTTGGAGTTCAGCATAAAAAGTTTAGGATTCACTGAAAAGGGGGGGGGGCTCAGAGGCCATTGCTGTGTAATCCTTATGTGTTGTCTGTACCACTTATCACCTCAAATGTTAGAGTCACGGCTGTTACTGTTTACCAGGTTCACACTGAACATCAGTGATATTGATACAGTGAAGCCTGGGTTCCTGGTAGAAAATCCTACAGGGGATGCTGAGCAGCATCTAGCGCTGGCATCTCCTTTCAGGCCTTCTCGGATCAGTTCTGCCTGTGAAATAAAGGGATTGGGATGGATGACCTTTATGGTCCTTTTAAAGTCTCACATTTCAGCCTTGTTATGACCCCCATGGACACAGGATAGATTGCCTGTATTGATTACCCCTTAGGAGTGGAGCTGAGCTAGGTCCTATTTAATCAGTCCTACAGGGCACAGATTCTTTTTTTTTTTTTCTGCTATAAGATTTAGAAAGCTCAGAATCGGAGAGGTTAAATGATTTTCCCAGCACACCATCTGGCATGTTTATAATTTCCTGTTGCAGATTGCTTATTTCTAGCCACCAACAAATGGCTAAATTGAGAGCAAGTCTGGAATGTAATGACGCAGCTCCAGCATGGTAGTACACTTTCAAACCTGCAGATACCTGCGTTCAGTCCACACTTTTCCTTAGAAAACTTTTCAACTTGAAAGCAAAAAGCTTCAAAATAAATTTTCACTTCTAATTTTTTCTTTCTTTTTTTTTTTTTTGACAAGCATGATCTAGGTTTGCTGTTCTAGAGACATGGTCTTTGTCATTTTCACCATTGTACTCTAAATGAGAATTTGCTTTCACTACACGTTCTCACAATTCTAAACACAATCCTTTATGGTCAGAAATGTTTGAAATAAGCAATTCTTTATATCGCTTGATTTTTGACATTTTTATTGTTTTTTTTAAGTTCCTAGTTCACTTAACAGCTGGACATCTAACACATATATCATTTTATTTTGAAAAATGAGAGTGTATTTTAGATGCCACCCACTTGCCATTGTAATAGATAGAATTACTGATTATATACACCCTTCTCAGTAGCAAGAGGATACACAATTGCCTCCTACGACTCTGATAACAAGATGGCAGTTACAATTGGCACCTAGAGAAACAATACATAATTGCCATCCACTAGACTAACAGAAAGAGAGGGACAGAGAAATTATCTGCACAATAGCCCAAGCGGCAGACAGAATCAACAACCCTCAGTCCTTACTTATTTTGAGTGGAAGAGAAAGAAGGCAATTTGCTCTCAGAAGTAGCATCTCAGAAGAAATCTTTTGTTGAAAGATAACTCATATTATATCCTTTACAAGTTCCTTTGCTCATGCTGCCAAAGGGAAAGGGTGAATATGAAATCCAAGAGCAAAAGGGGTTAAACCCAACCCTCAGGTACCAGGAAAACAAATTATGGTGACCGTTGGAAGGGTTTTTTTTTCCCCTTGAAAATCTAATATATCCCAATAGTTGGCTTTCCTGTGTGGAGAGAAGACACAGAAGAGATGCTTTGATGATGTGAGTCCTGGGCTCCAGGCTATCCCAACATGCTGTTTCCGTGTAGAGGTCTGAGATGCTCTTTATCTCAGCTATCCAAAAAAGAGTTTTATGCTTGCAATCATGTCTCACCAGGGCTGTAATTCTTTCCACTGATTTTGTTATCAGTTCTAGAGAATAAAGAGTAGTTATTGCTCTGGTTTAACCAATAGAAATTTCTATAAGTTAAAATATATAATAGAAAAAGACAGACACGGAGAGAAAGGACTAAAAAGCCTGATTCCTGCACTATAACTGACAGCTGAGTCTAGCTGAGTGAGGATTAGAGGGGTAATTTTATGCAATCCCGCCACTTATTTCTAATTTATTTTAGTGAGAAAAAGATTGCAACAATCCTTCTAAGGCTGTTGAACACAAAGCCTAGTGAAAACTTGATCTGCACTGGTGCTAGCGCTATGCTACAGCAACAAGGGAATCACAGTCTATGCTCTCCCAGAAGAGTCATCCATAAAGGATGCGGTCCCCTCAACCTGCAGAAGCATAAGTTGTGCTGCAAGGGAACAATGCTTTTGAAGTTACAATGTTGTGTTCATGATAGATTGAAAAGGCAATAAAAGCCAATGAACAAAAGAAATCCATATAACGAAAGAAACCTGGGTAATCCATCAAATTTTTAATACTCCAATGATTACCCCTATAATAAATTTCACAGTATCGTTGACCTATTTCTGTATGCTTTTTCTCCATGTTTGGGTGTGGGGGAAAGACTCAGGTTCACTTATGCTGAAAACAGAATTCCTTACATGATTAAGAAAAAGAAAGCCAATCACATAGCAAGCAGACTAAAAATCCTTTACATTTTAAATGCTTTACTCTAAGTTCTGATATATTCTTCATTAAAAGCTCTGGTGTTGGGGTCGTACACTATAACAGTGGTTCTCAACCTTCCTAATGCTACAATCATTTAATACAGTTCTTCACATTGTGGTGATCCCCAACTATAAAATTATTGCTACTTTGTAGCTGCAATTTTGCTAATTCATGAATCATAATTTAAATATCTGACATGCAGGATATCTGATAGGTGACCCCTGTGAAAGTGTTGTTGAACCCCCAAAGGGGTCATGATCCACAGGTTGAGAACCACCAAATAAAAATAATCAGCATTACTTGCCTATTGAAGTTCTCATAGCAACTTCAAATAGGGAGAGTTGAACAATAGCAATCTCCCAAACACTGGAGTACTACTGTCTCCTGAGCACCATTCCAGGATGTCTGTACTGCTCACCCGATCCTCACAGTACTTCTTTGGAACCATTACTTCTGTTTTCAAAATCAAGAATAGAAGCTTTAAGAAATCAAGTAAATTGTCTAAAAGGGTACTAATGAAGTGTGGGACCTGTATTGACTTAAATTATCCAATTCCAAGTCATCAACTAATATATCTGTCAAGCTGATTTTCAGAATAACCCAGCTGGAGAAGAATGCAGATCTCAACACTATTCAAGCTAGTACAGGTTGTCACAGCAGACTTCCATGTGGCTGTCCAAACAAAGATGGTACAGTGTCAACAGTTTCTTTATAAAAGGCTTCGGGGGGGGAATCAAACCAGGTTAAAGATATTGAATCACTGTCAACCTTCTACCATTACATGATTTTAAAAATCTATTTTCACTGAAAATAAAGAAAAGCAACAGTAATAAATGGAAGCGTTTGTCATCTAAGAAATGGGCATCAGAACTTTAAGCAGGCCTCAGATAAAAGTTCATGCAATTAAGTCCTTATATCTTAGGAGTTGTAACTATAAAGCAAGTATTAACACATCATAATACTAAGCTATGTGATGCAACCTCCTCCTCCATCTGCCTTGACTTCCTGGAAGCTCAGAAACATAGTTCTTTTCTCAACTATCTCAGCTTATACAAGTTGAGCAAGAGTAGATGATGCTCCTATAAACTACAAGGATACAGCAGACTGATGGATGTTCACCCATCTCTAACTGAGCTTTCCTGTTAGTCCATACAGCATATGGAAATGTCCTCATCTTCTACAATGCAAATTTTTTAAATAAAGGAAAATTAAATGAATAAAATTAAAAACAAAATGTTGCTGCTGGGATTAGAAACCCACAAATTCTAATTTATTGTTTTGGTATAGATTCCAAGAGTCAAAACTTTTAAAAGCTTTCTACTGAGTCCAATGTTCAGCCAGGCCCTAGCACTATTATTATAGCCCTCTCTGGTCCAGAGTCCATTTGAATTGCTGTAGGAATAGTTTCAGCTAAGAACAAACCCGTCAACCACCCACTGTGTTGCTAACCATCTTGACTCCAAGACAAAATACTCCAGCAAATTCTAAATATCAACCTACTATATAATTTCCTGCCATATAAGGACATTTGAAAGCATAAGGGTAGCTGCTTTTTGGTACAGCATTAATTGTCCCTGATCTTCACGTTGCTGCAGAGGACATTAAACTCAGCCTTCAGTGAAGGATAAAGTGGTGGCACCTAAAGAGTTTCCTGCGACTGTGTGAGAAACAGTTGAATTTTTCATAGTTTGCTAAGTTGTTTGCTGGGATCCGAAATCTATGAGGAAAGGGTCTGTTCGGGAGACGACAACAACGCTGAGAGAAAGGTGTGGCTAGAATTCCTTCATCAAGAGGAAGTTGTATGGTCAGCTGATGAGGATTCCAGGAGCTAGAGCCTTGTCTTTGGTGGCAATAGGACCTATTACCAAGCTAAGAACAGGAAAACTGAGCAGACCCCCTAGGACATCCACAGCCCTGCTGCAGATCCGATTCAGAACACAGACCATGGTCATTCTGGTCATTTTACAGAAGTGCGTCAGTGACAGACAACTCCCCTCTCATTGATTTATTGGGATATCCTCCACCACCCACTCCATCACATATTCCAGGCCACTCCATTTGTATAGGACGTGTATAGGAAAGCAGTCATCAGGCAATGGGTCAGTCTGAAACTTGCAGAGCTCTGCCCCCATGAAGCTGTCCTTTATATGTTTCTGAACTCCTTTTATCCATCTGCGTTAAGGTGGAAGCTGATCTTATAAATGGGAAAGTTGCTGAGATTTAGCTACGAAAATGAAAGAAAATCACAAAATTCGTCTTATATATAAAAAGAATGAAGCAAAAATATGACTTATTTTTATAAGAGCGATTAGGTTATCTCCAAATCCCTGGAGAATTACAAACAAGAAAAATTTATAGATGGGCTTATCTAGTGTATTCTTACAAACCTCTATATACACTACTTATTTTCTATCTGTGCTTCAATATTGTGGCTCTTTTTTATTATTTGTGTCTTTCAGTTCTTTTTAATCTTTTAATTGAAAACTGCTTCAAATGATTTCTGTGTGTGTGTTATATATAAAACACGCTACATCTATTTTGACCCACAATAATTAATATGGTGTTTGAGCACAAACTAGAAATTATGGGGTGTCCCACCCAGGGTAAAAAATGTTTCCAGAGAAATCTGGTTTCCCTTTGGGCTTTCTTAATCTTGATAATAAAGAAGGAAGTTCAGGACAGTTTTATTAGAGTTTAAAAGAAAAACCACAGGTCAGACAAGATATAAATATCAACCCCTTCCCAGAAGAGCAACATGAAGAAAAATAAGAGAGAACGCCATATTGCTTGAGTTAATTTAAGCCAGCACACTGAGCAATGGAGGTCAACCACGTGGTGGGTAAAAAACTTCATGGTAAAGGGGCACAGGGGAGCTTCAGAGAAAGAGGAAAGGAGCCCAAGGTGTGGGGGAAGCATACTTGCAAAACAGATAAAATCAATGGAAAGGTTATGTTTTTCTGAGGAATTAACACAACTCCATGGTGATGACTCCACTAGCAACTGCACAGAGGACCTAGAGGAAAAGGACCTGATCTCATTAAAAGAATATATTCACTCTATAGCCTAATATGAATCTGTCTTCTTGAAGTGCGGTGCCTTAATAAGCAATTGACCAGACCAACTGGATTAACTCGATATGGGGTATCATGGAATGTCAGACACCCAGTCCCACAGGTAGATCCCATTGTCATAACCAGAAAGAAATCACTTTCCCTTAATGGCCCTCCAACACTACTATAATCCTAGTTACTTACTGCAAAGATATGCTACTCTGTTATAATGCTATATCTTTGAAGCTCTTGGGTTATTGTACTATTAATTGGTTAGACACTTACTTCCTGAATTCAGACATACCTGAATTTTTAATAAAGATCCTACATCAAACTAACTGTTTAATTTGGGTGATATATTTATACTAAAGTTTAGGTCTTAGTCATGACTAAGAAACTGATGATCACCTGGTGATATCGCAAAAATCATGCATGATAAGGAAGATAAAAAATCTTAACACTATGAACAGCAGCAAGCACTCAATAAAGACTATTTCTACAATTTATGCTAAAAACATCCCAAATAAGAAACAATATTTAAAAACATGTACATGTAAAATAATAAACTTCGAGGATATAAAATCTAAGACAATAATGAAAAACAGGAATAATAAAGTTATTCAACCTACACTTGTTCTGAAAACCCTAAGACTTTACAAGTTACTTACTGTCCTGGTCTATAAACTAAAGATGAAATATCAACTATTGGAAGGGTTATAAATTAGGATTTCCACAGTGAATTTCTTGGGTGTTCAGAGCATAATAGCTCCAGTAGTTAATGTGTCAAAAAAAGATCTCTTTCTCCAAAGTTAGGAGAAATGAGGCTATAAAATATCTGGATTAAAATGTAAATGTGAGATCTTAATTATTCAAATGTTCAGCAAAAGTCAATTATCCTTCCATTAAAATGCAAATATGCACTTGAGTTCTTGTAGGGGTGCACCCATGGAAAGAAAGAGCTGCAGGGAGCAGCTGAAGGAACAAGGAATCATGCCAGCAAATGATAGGAGTGGGGGAGGGGGAAAGGATCAGAATGCCTGGAGAATTCACTGGGTGTACTTCTTAAGAAGAAAGGGGAGTTTAAACACCTATCTTATATTTTTGTGTGTGTCTGTGTGTGATTGCCTGCCACGTATTTGTAAGCCTCCATGGAGGTCAGAAGAGGCTCTCGGATACCTGAGAACTAAAGTTAGAAGTGGTTGGAAGCAACCCACCTAGTGAATGCTGAGAACCGCGCTTGGGTCCTCCACAAGAGTGGCAAGTTCCCTTAACTGCTAATGTAGGACAGAGGCTGCTTGTTTGTCCTGGCTGACCCAAACTGAAATAATCACACAGAAACTGTATTAATTAAATCACTGCTTGGCCCATTAGCTCTAACTTCTTATTGGCTAACTCTTACATCTTAATTTAACCCATTTTCATTAATCCATGTATCACTACAAGGCTGTGGCTTACAGGGTAATATTCCCAGCGTCTGTCTCCAGCAGCTCCATGACTTCACTCTGACTCTGCCCTTCTTCCTCCCAGCATTCAGCTTAGTCTTCTCTGCCTATCTAAGTTCTACCCTATCAGGCCAAGGCAGTTTCTTTGTTCATTAATGGTAATCACAGCACACAGAGGGGACTCCCCCATCATGCTAAGCCATCTTTGCACCTCACTGCACTGCCCCCTCCCCAAAGAGTTTTAAAAATGGCATGTGATCCAATAGCCTGGAAAAGAAGTGATCAATTTAAGAAAAGGCTCTACTTGCTGAGAAAAGTCTGTTCTACAGGGAATAAGTTCTAATAGGAAGAAGGATCAGAAGATAATGGCTGACTTGGAGAAAAAGCAAAGAAGTCAACCTGGCTGCCATTTTAATCCAATAGACAGATGAGAGATGTGACTAAGAAAATCTCAGCTCCTTAAAGGAAGTGTAGAGGTTGTCTTAGCTTCACTTCCTGATGTTGTGATTAAGCACACTCAAAAAACAGCAGAAAGGAGAGAGGCTCACAGTTCCATCAAGGTGGGGAAGTCGAGACAGATGAACTTAAAATAGTTATTCCTATGCACAGTCAAGTGCAGAAAGAATAAATAAATTTATACATACTGATATTCATTTCCATCTTTCCCCTTACATTTAAGTCAGGGTCCAGTCCCTGAAATGATACTGCCCACATTCAGGGTAGATCTTCCTATCTCAATGAATCTGGCTAAGACACTCAAGATAGATTAACCATCGCACAGGTGATACTCTGTGAATTTCTTAAGGAGCAGCATGGGAACTTAACATAAATTTATTCCTATAATCCCAGAGACAAAAATCCAAACTGAAGTTGTCAGCAGGAGGATAGAGTATGGCAGGTCTTAGAGGAAAATCCTCCCCACCTCTTCCATCACTAGGAAATGCTGATGATAGTCCTTGTGGCCACATCATTCCAATTTCTGTGGCTGTCCTCACAGTGTCTTCTTTGCCACATGAATACTCTTGTCTCTTATAAAGACCTTTGTCACTACATCCATGTTCACCTGGGTTCTCCAGTATAGTATCTGAAGATCCTTTACATCTTTAAAAGCCTTTTTCCTAAAGAGAATAAAGATTGCTAGTTGTAAGGATCTACGTGTAGATATTTTGAAGGAGAAGAATTCAAATCATGGCAGTATGTTATGTTTCCCCAAACTCCCATCCGTCTTGTATGCAAATATATACAAACCATTCCAACACTCCCACAAAGAGTCTGTCTATTACAGATCAATAAAAAAGTCTCATCTAAGTTTTCTGTGCTCAAATAACATAAACTTCATCTCAATCAGGTATAGTTGAAATTTAACCATGATTTATCTGCAAGAAGTATTTTCCATCCTTGGAGCGATGGAAGTAGAATGTAAAACATCCATTCTCAATAAAAAGTGATGAGAAATTCAAAGGATAACTGTTACACATAGTGTTAGTCCAAAATACAGAAATTGGAGAAACAAAGAGGTCACAGACCCTAAAAAAAAATTTTCACTAAAGCAGGAAATGTTCCACTGGTTTCAAGTCATTGCTTTCTGACCGTGAACTATCTATGAGAAGTGGGCTTTGCACTTTGGGTAACCAGAAGCAACAGCAACTTTCTTTTGACAGAACAGTTCATTGCCCAACTTATGTGTTTCCCTGATCTTTGCTGTAATTTAAAAGAAAGAAATTAGGCAACACCTTTAAAGCTTTGTTTAATATCTCTTCAGCTAAATATTTAATTCTATTACTCACATGCTGAATTTTTTGAATGACTATACAACACAGTTCAATAGCATTTTCTTTCTCTTACAGTAACAAGGATCACTGAAACATGCTACTTGTGTCCTTTGGAGCACTTACGTACCATAAACCTCTATCCAAGGCCTTCTAGGAGTTCTCTGAGGTGATGCAAACTGTTTATCACACTAGTGTAGGCAAAAACTGTTCATTCTTTCTTGACTGCCTAGACCCAAAATAATAACACAAAACTATATTCATTACAACACTGTTTGGTCCATGACTTATACATATTCCTGGCTAACTCTAATATCTTAAGTTAATCCATTTCTATTATTTTGCATTTTACCATGAGGCTCGTGGTTTACTGGTAAGGTTTCAGGGTGGGCGTCTTTCTCCTTCGGTAGCTACATGGCATCTCTCTGACTCCACCTACTTACTCCATATATATCTATTCAGATTTCCTGCCTGGCTTTATCTGTTAAACCATTGGCTGAAAGCAGCTTCTTTATTAACCAATGGCAATAAAATGTATTCACAGCATATAGAGGGGAATCCCACATTACACTAGGCCCCTTCCGTCTCAGTGTTTACTACAACTTAGACTTTTACTATTGTCAGTCTTGAAATTCTTCAGACCTCTATCCTTCAATGAATAGTAAAACTACTGCGAGGTTTACAAGCATTTGCTACAATATACTCTACTTCTCTGTAACAATATAGAGATTTCCTATGGCTTCCACAAAGGACTAATATAAGTTGGATATTTTAAAACAACAACACTGTATTCTTTCACAGTTCTGGGACCAGAGGCCAAAGTATACAATGTATGAAAAATCTCACCTTCTGGAGGCTATAAGGGTACACTGCTGGGGGTGTCCTTGGCTCTTCCTTATTGCGCTGGCTTTCAGTTATCCCTGGCTCATTGGACTTGGAAGCAATCACTTCACTGTAATCTCTGCCTCACTTTGCAGTGGGTCTGCCTCATTTACATATCTATAAACATACTGTGGGAAAGGGGATATGAGGGAGGGTAGTTTATTAAAAGAGAAAAACAGCAAATACATAGCTTAAAATAGCCTCTGCTCGGCTACTTAGATGTATGGGCATCAAGACAGCGTTTCTGTGCTTTACTCCAACTCTTCTCATCTTCCTTTGGTTATCCCTGCTCCCAAAGACCATTATAACTTTCAGTTGTGCACCTCAGTCAAGCTCATAAGCACAATATGTGGACATCAGGAAAGAAGCAGAAGAGGACAACAAAGAAGTACTTCAAAGCTAAGAAAAAACCCAGAGCTTGCAGGAAGGAGAGCAAGGAAGCAATGCTCTTTCTAGAGTCACGTCCTAGAATGGTCACAAGAAATGGAAGGAAGAAAGGGGAAAGAGGAAAGAGAAAAGGAGAAGGACATAGATCATTTTTAAGGATACAAAAGGGCCTATGAGATGGTGGAGTGGGTAACAGTGCTTTCCACTAAAGCCTGATAGTCTGAGTGGATACCTGGAACCCACAGTGGGATGAGAGCTCGGACACACATGCATGCGCCATAACATGTGAGTACCCACCCCACCACATGTTCACAATCACTAAAATAAAAATAGTTCTCTTTTTAAGTGTAACTTGAAGAAAAGATTTTATAAATTGACTAATAACTTTTTAAAGCTGAAGAAAAGGAACCCTTGTTGTCTGACAGCATCTCCCCCCTTCTTTCTCATATCATATTCACTTCCCAGAGAAGCAGCACAGAAATTTCCTCTTGTGAGACCTCAGTAGAATCATTCCCAGCACACCCTTTCTGCCTATGCAAGTCTACCCACTGCCCATCATTCTACTATCCAGCTTTTCAAGCTGCTTTTGCTCTGGCTCCTGGGGTTTCTTATAATCCAACTGTTGCAAGGGCACACAGTATTCTATGTTTATTTAAATAATGATCTACTGTTTTTTATTAAACAGTATCTAAGGAATAAAAGCAACAAATTCTATGAATGAGCATGAAAATTAATGTCTGGATGACCTTGAAGTTCATAAATAAGCACCTTTTAAGGAATAGAATTAATTTCCTTTTAAGTCACTGGAATTTCAGTGTGGCATAGGTTTTATGGTCAATTCCTAAAGCTACTAAAATAGAATTCACCAAAAGGCAAAAGAACACAAACTCAATTAAAGGAAGCCAGTCATCTCCCTTAGCATGTAAAGCAAGTATATCAAAAGGCAACTCCACAGAAAGATGGAGGAAGGTCATGTCTTTCTTTCCAAGGCTAAATTAAGACAAATTTCAAAAGCTCTCATCTTAACACCTTGCTAAAGAAAATTGCATCCCTTGCTACTATATTTACTAAGGTTGCTGCGCTTCCTGCCTTTAATGACCAGCCTCTTTGACCATGCTCTGTTGAAATCTCATAAAGATGAACTTCAATTATAAGTGCAGCCAAAAGCCGAGGTTGCATAAGCTAACTGCACATAGCTGTCTGGGGTACAATGTTTAGATGAGGAAGCTACCTCTCTTATTTTAGCTCTATTTTCAGGCTGCCCTTGATTAAAAAACTGACCAAAGAGTTATGTTTTCTTTAACATCTTTTTTATCTTCTTTACTTTTCCAATACACACAGAGAGAAGATTAAAAGAGCTGAGGCCTCTAGTCTAGCAGCATTACTGGGTCACATCGAGTGACCTTGGCTTACTGGTTTCTAATGTTTCTGCTGCCTCACGCAAAATAGTAGGACACTTCCTCTCCAGGGAGTCCTCTCACAGCACCTGCAGCAAGTGATTGGGTGTGCTCTGGAGGATTTTATCAGCTGGAATTCTTCAAAGATCACATGTGCACCAAAGGTTAAGATCGATGTCATTACCAAAATAGACCCAGATTCCAAAAACCTTTGAGTAGAGTTAGAAGCCATTATCAGAGTCCTTATACCAAAAAGAAAAAAATAAGGAAAAACAAATGTAGTAACTTAAAAGATGTTTCTAGGTTGTCAAACATCAGCTATTACTTATCCACTGTTAGATTACTCTGAAGGCCAGCCTGTGTCACCTGCCTGTGTCACTTGCCTGGTTTTTCAGATCCATCGCCCCTATTTTCACCTGCTCTCTCCTGGGATAAAGCTGACCTCTATGAATTCTTTATATTAACTTAAGTAAACAGTGTAAGTCATAAAGCTAGTATCAACAAAATCAACAATAAATTATATAAGTATCAGCAAACTACTAGTGACAGACACACACACTCACACACAAAATGCATTTAAAGCATCACGTTGTAGTCATTAGTCATTGTCTCATGTCCTCTCCTTTCAACTCACGTTCACAATACTCATCCCACCCGACTCCACACCAGATATCCAAAACCTCAGTTAGGCTTTTTTCAAAGATACTTCCTTTGCCATAGAAGAAGAACATTATTTATCTTAGTTTCTTCAACCCAACTCATGGTAGAATATTCATTAACCTGATATGTTAGAATTCTGTTGTTATCTCCAACTTAGAGCAGCTTCATTTCAGTGAATAAATAGTAAAGAGTAAAGGTCTCAACTTGGTAAGGAAGAAAGAAAGTGTTCTCTTCCTTGCCCTTTAGCCTCTCTGCTTAAGGATACTTGGATAAATTTGGAGGGTAGCTGTGAAGTTTAGGTCTGCTTCCAGCTGAAATTTAGAAGATCTTTGAAATAGAGTTTAAAACACAAATGGGATTGTTGTCATTTTTTTAATTTAATTTTATTTTTGTGTATTGCTTGTGTGTGTGAGTGAGTGAGTGTGTGTGTGTTTGTGTGTGTGTGTGTGTGTGTGCACATATGCACTCACAAGAGCATACACAGGGGTATATGCACACCATGTCATATGTGTGGAAGATAAAATACAAATTGCAGGAGTCAATTCTCTCCTTCAACCATGAGAGTTCCTCTGATGGAACTCAGGTCTTCAGGCTTAGCAGCAAGCATCCATACATACCAAGCCATCCTGTACACCCCAGGATTATTGTTTCTTAATGACAGAAAAAAAAACATGAAAGGTAGTTGTGATTCCCTAATATGCTTATGGATTGGATTAAAACTGACACAACCTTGCCATTAGGGGGTACAATGTAACAACTTATGCACAGAAGTCAGAGACTATATCTTTACAGGTGTGTGAAGAATATTATAATCCCAATAATCAATCTATTTACCTTACCCAGAGAATATATTCAAAATTATAGTTCTTCTAGGTGATTAGACTCTACAGAACTAACTAATTCATGTGTCCAAATGGTCTTAAATTAAATGCAACACACCACTGAATGTTTAAATCTGAGTTATATGATTTAAAGAGGAATGCACACTTCTAATTAATGATTAAGCAGGAGACTATATGCTTATTCTGCTAGCGAAAAAAATAAAGCATAAGGCATGAAACTGGAGTCAGGGGTTCTACTCTAAGAGGCAGCTTATAACTACAAGTCTTCCACACACTTTGTGGGGACAAAGTGTAGCATTTGGTCTCCAGAGACCTGCTGAGATAAACAGCAAAGAGTTTTCCTTTTCCCTCAGAATTCATGTTCCATTTCTTCAGCGTCTGCTCAATGGATTATCATCTGGGCCCACAGTCACAGACTGCTACTGACCAGGCAGTTCCTCGGGGGTCCTCTTGGGAAAGCAATGGCACCATAATCCATTTAATTCTCTCAAATCTTTATGCCTTCTTAATTGATGTGTTTACCTCTTTTAGCAACATTCTAGATAAAATAAAAATTATTTTTAAAAAACTTATTTGTGAACCTGAAGGAGATAACCTTAAGAGTTGCTGGAACCTAAGTATTTAACTCATATCTTCTAATATGTTGCTAAAATAGGTAAGCCAGAAACAAAAGATTAACTGTGTTTAAATTCTAACAGCTTAAATTTTAAGGCTAAACAAACTGCTGCAAAGCATTGATTATGCAGAATACTAAATATAGATATGTTTCGGCCCAGAAGCATATCCAGGCTATCTAATATCTGTAATTTTTAATTTCACACCTTCCCTGAGACATTTTTAAATATGCAAATATATCAACCAAGAAACAAACCAAAATGAACAATCTTTTACTGAAAAAAGAAATTTTACTTTTCCAAAGGAAAGAACAGTCTATGTTTTCTTAAGAATTTTCCATTTGTTCTATCTTTTGAAATAATTCCCCTCCAAGGATACAAAAAAGTGATGTTTTCAACGACTTTTAGCACCAAGTAGAAAAACAGAAGAGAAAGGTTACTGGGTGAAAATAACCAGGGTTGAAGGGAGGGTCTAGCATGAGAGACAATATCATTGCAGAGAAGCAACCCAGAGATGCTAAACTCCACATCTGCCCCTCACCTTGGTCTCAGTGAGTGCCTGGTGATGATACATGGTAATGAGGATCCAGGAGCATGAACCCCAGAGGTTTTTAGAAGGTCAGTCACCAAGGGTGAACCTGGGTCCAGTCTTCAATCTAAGCACTAGACAGACTGGACAAAAAAAAAAGGCATGCATGAAACAGGAAGAAAACACTGCTCCAGACAAAAGCTAATCTAATTTATCTCAATATAGGAACTTCAGACTAGTTAGAGGGAGCTGCTTAAGACTACAAACCTCTCACAGTCATGAGAAATAACATTTATTAAAAATTAATAACTGTACATCAGCATGCCATTTCTAATTACATGAATAATTGTTAGCCCCCACTTTTATTTTGAGTCACTGTTTGCCCTTGATTGGAGAATCCTTCTGATACAGAGGCAAGCAGATTCATTATGAATGGAGAAGTTGTTCTTAAACTCAAATTTATTCTTAGATTTTTCACAGAGAAAATGCATTTAACGTTTTGTCATACCTTTATAGGTCAATTGCATAATGCTTCATGTACACTTCATCTGAAGATGAGCATTTAATGGGATGTGTCAAAATTCCCTTCTCCAGCTTTGAGCTAGCTTTAAAATTCCATCATAACGGCAAGGATGCCACCACGTGGTAAAAAGGGAGACTTCCTGAAAGCTTTGTAGCATAACCTAACGTGCCCATTAAGAAAATGCACAATTTAAAATCCAGATTTCACGAGTGAAATTCTGCTCCTTAGCAGAACTTGTAGTCTGCCTTTGCCTTACTTATAATTCTGTGCTTAATTCACAAGTCCCCAATTCATTTGCAATGTAATTCATTCCACTTTTACTGGATTCTCAACTCCAGGTGTCAAAGAAACAGAACACATACTGCTAGTGCCTTTGCTGTGCAGAGTCTTACAGTAATAATGATGATGATTCTTAAAGGTACAAAACCCAGTTTTGCATAAGATTAAGGCACTGAAAGCGTCTTTGTAGCCTTCAAACATTTATACATATTGCTTAATTCTTATTGTGCTTGTCAACCCTTTGGACAATCGCAGTCATTTTGTCAATACTAATGAACCATTGTCTATTCTTTTATATCGCTATTAGACAATCAAAGACACGCTGAATGATGCACTTTTTAAGAGGTAATAGGCCAAGTGGTATAGATTTTAAGAAAAGCCGCAGAAGTCGGTCACTTTAACAAAGGGAACTCCGCTGCAACTGTGTCTTGAAAACCATGTACCTGTTACCCTCCAGTGTCAAAATAAGCAACTTCAAGCACTCGATGAATCTTTTTCATTAAAGTAACTTAAAACTGCTATTATTAGAATGTCCTTACAGGAAACTCCAAATGCTGCTGCCAATCATCTAAAGTTCAGCAAAATGGAATCAAAGAATAACCATATGCATTTTTCTCAAAACTCACAGCCTTGACATGCACGGGCAAGGTGTCTCTAGTAGCTTGAATGAGAATGCCCATTCCCCTAGACTTGTCCATTTGAATATTTGGTCACACAGATTAGGAGGTGTGGCCTTGTTGGAGGAGGTGTGCCACTGAGGGTGGCACTCCATGCCATTGGCACATCTTTCCTTCTTTGCCTCATGCTTGTTGATCAGGTATGCACTCTCAACTACTGCTCCAGCTCCAAATCTGTCATGTTTTCTGCCATGATGACCATGGACTCGCCCTCTGAAACTGCAAGCACCTGTTACATGCTTTCTTCTATAAGTTGCCTTGGTCGTGATGTTTGTCACAGCAGCAGAACAGTGACTAAGACAGTGCTCATTGCCAGTCAACTCCCAAAAGTCTTCTGAAGATAGTTTATTATCAAATTAATATCTATCCTGTCAACAAAGTGGTTAACAGAAGAAATAAAAATTACTGGCCAATGTAGTGGTTTGAAAGAAAAAGACCCCCAAAGGGAGTGGCACTGTTCGTTGGTGTGGCCTTGTAAGAGAAGGTGTGATTTTGTTGGAGGAAGTGTGCCACTGTGGAGATGGGATTTGAGGTTTCTTATACGTTCAAGCTATGCCCACTGTCTCCGGCTACTTCATTTGGCCTGCAAGTCAAGATGTCTAAAACTTGACTACTTCTCCAGCACCATGTCTGCCTGCATGTCACCATGCATGTGGCACCATGATGATAATGGACTAATTATCATCTAATTATCACTAATAGTGGCTGAAAATGTAAGCCACCCCTAATGAAATGCTTTTCCTTTATAAGAGGGTGGGGGGATAACAGGAGGAGAGGAGGGAGGGGAACTGTGGTTGGTATGTAAAATGAATATAATAAAAGAAAAAAAGAAAGAAAAGAAAACTTGTAAGTAAAAACAATAAAAATTCAAAAATAAAAGAATAAAGAACTGCTATGGTCAGGGAGTCTCTTCACAGCAATAGAAACCCTAAAACATCTGAGACGGGCAAAATTTAAATAGCATCAATAGTCTCAAAGAAACAGGATGAAAACATTATGCTTCATTTTTTGTAAGACATTTTGATTATAGAAACTTTTCTTCTGGAAAACAAAAACAGAAACGACTGAGTATCCTGGCATGGTGATCTGCATTTTTTTTTCATAGAACTCTAAAAGCAGAGGTGGATTTGTGTGAGTTAGAAACCAGCCTGTTCTGCATAGTTAAGTTCCAGACAAGCCAGGACTGCATAGTAAGGACTTGTGTTAAAAGAAAGAGAAGAGGGGGGAGAAAAAGGGGGGGAATAAATCTACAAAACAGGACTAAATTTCAGGAAGTTGGGAGTTATTAGTAGAAAAAGAAATACCAAAATAATCACAGCTTTCCAAATCCATGTCTAAATTTAATTACAAAAACTTTAAAATACACACCCATTTTATGACATATCAAATAACCCAGTGAGGCACCAGCCTCCCTAATGCTTCACCCTTTGGGACCATTATTACAACAATTGTTATGCTTAGTCAGGATTAAACCCAAAGGCTCCACTTTGATTTTCTCATCCTTTTCAGTAAGATCCACTCTGTTCCGGGTTATTTTCATCTACTCTGTAATTGCTTAAGTACTTCATGTCAATAATTTAAGTTATGAAGCCATATCACCCAGATTTGAATCCTACTCCATTGCTTTCACCTCTGGGACTTGGCTAACCAACCCTGTGGCTCAGTTACCTCATCTACAAAAGGAGGATGAAAGAGTCCACCACACAAAGTTGTTAGGGAATCTAACGAACATAACATAAAAGCACTCAAAATTCCACCTACTCCTTAATAAACCTAGGGAACCCTGACTTCCATGGGCTTCTTTTCTTTAGGTGGGTTCAGACCAGTGTCTCCAGAACCTTCCTTTGTCATCTCACCATTATAACTGTAACTTTAGTCTATTTGAGCCCTGTGTCTTCCTTTTCCACTAAATTCCATATGGGCTACAGTGCCAGGTAACTCTGGATAAATTATCATGCTTTCTCATTTTGATTAAAACTCAGAATGATCACTCCCGGTAGAATTTATTTAGAAACTGTCTATTGTCTTACTGGTATCAATAAAATTCAATGTAACCTTTTACACATTAAATCTATAATGAAGCAAAAAGAACTAAAAAAAATAAACAAAACCTCCAGAAAGTTTGTCAAACTATATAAATTATCCTTCCTCCTACTGTAAAATATACTATTAATTCATAATTCTTTGGTAACTCCTCTTATAACAATTAGATAATGCTTCTGTAGAAAAAAATTACATGGTAATGCTGAGATGCTGAGTGGTGGCGCACACCTTTTATCCCAGCCACTCAAGAGGCAGAGGCAGGCAGATCTTGAGTTCAAGGCCAACCTGGTCTACAGAGAGAGTTCCAGGATAGCCAGAGCAACATAGAGAAACCCTGTCTTAAAAAAACAAAACAGCAACAACAACAAAGACATGGCAAATATGTAGAAGAATGGGATTCTTAATGAAATGCATATTAATGATAATAATGTCAATAAATGCCATGTTAGCAAGTACCAAGCATAAGAATAAAATTTTGGTGGTCACCACATTTTCCCCCAGTATATTGTTTCCCCTGCTCCTTCACTTTTTTTGTTATTGTTCTTTGTGTTTGGGTTTTGGTTTTGTTTGTTTGTTTTGCTTCTTTGAAAGGTCTTACTATGTGTCTCCTTTGGCTCTGGAACTAAATATATGGATCAAGTTGTCCTCAGCTTCCAGAGAGCTGGATTACAGGTGTGAGTCACTCACCCAGTCTTCTGATGTTACCTCACACGACTTCAAAAGCAGGGAGAAATGAAAACCTTCCTGTGGTTTGCTTCTAGAAATGGTTTTCTCAAAACTCTAAACCCCTAAGTAACTTGGATGATTCAAGAATTTGAGATGCAGGAATTCCATTTTTCACAAAACAAACATAAGAGATGTTTTTAATCTCTCCCAACTTAAAAACGCAGGAGAAGTGTATCCGTAAGTCTCCAGAGAAAGGAAGAGGAGAGGCTACAGAGACAGAGGGCTAAGGATTCCACCAAGGGAATCTCTGGCTGAGACAGCCACCGTGAGCTTCTGAAGCCAGATCCAAGGAATAGTGCCTGACTGCTTCAAGGGCAAATGAAACCATGGCCCCACTCAGAGTTCTTGGCCCAAAGATCTACAAAGTAGGTATGAAGACTGCAATTGGCTCAAATTGTAGTCAGCAGAGCAATGTTGACCTCAAGCAACAGGACATGCTACAACTGAGAGCTATCCTTCACAAGCTTTTACCTACTGACTACCTTTAGAACACTGGCATAATTCAGTAAACAGGGTATAAAAATTTAGGGTGGGACATATGCATAAGGAGAGCTATAAGCAAGTTTTTGGGATACTTTGTTAGAAGGGTGAAATTACATGCCTGCATACTTAGACAAGTGTACTTAAATACTGTGTATTTGTACTTCTGTGTCCCTGAGATGTATGTCAGTGATATTCTGTAAGATGGGTAGCCATCACTGCCCAACACCATGAGTACCAAGCCAACTTCTCTCACTTGATTCCCACTGGAAACTGAAGAGGCCATTTGCAAATGAGGAAGCATTCAAGAAACTAGCATCCATCATTATTTACAAATGACAGAGACTGATGTTTCTGTCACCTAAACCCACCCACCCACCCAGACTCCTTCCTACCTCATATTCCATTCTGTGTTATTTGAAATATAGATTTCTCATTGATTACCTATACCACATATAAGTTGCATATCTGCTAAACGAATTCCTTTAATAGATGTATTACAATGAAAGGAATAGGTGGCTTTGGGTCTGGAAAACAGAATATTCTGGTGAGAAGCCATAGTCAAACAGATACAATTAAAGTCTAAATAATCATGTAAATATTATAATATACTTTGTAATAAGTAGTGAGCGTAGACTAGATCTTCAATTTGATATATTAAAGTACTCATTAATTTTTTTCCAAAAATATTTTTTAGAACCAAAAGTCACTTTCATCTAGATAATAAACCATTGTCAATGCAAAAACTAGCAGTTACACCAAAAAATATATAATTAGTTTTCAAAGAAGTCTCATACCTCAAACCTTATAGTAGCTTCAGTTGTTAATCATGCTGATGCAGATTGTTTTCAATTAAAATAAACCTTGAAATTATTTTGAATAGCGATCTTATGAATAAAAACAGAGTTAATGGAGACTTACCGAGACCAAATAGATCAAATCCTTAGCAAAAGAAACAGAACTTGACCCAAAGTATCCTAGCCGTCTGCCTACTAGTATTCTTGCTCTGATAATAAATAGTGATTGGGATTCAAAGATATTTGTAAAGTAAAAACTGGTCATTTGTAAATGAGGGGTGCGGGATGATGAGTTACAAGAGCGATGAGTAACTGGGAAGCAAGTTCTTTGTTCATGCAAAAATCACAAGGAACCAGGCTGGGGTGGTGGCACTTGCCGCCACCATCGCTAAACAGCCATCACAGACTGAGAGGAAGCAGAAGCACAGCCACTTTGCCTCAGCTGTGGGTGACGGCACAAAAGCAGAGAGAACACGAGAGCAGAGATCTGTGGGAGGCCGTTGTCAGAGGCCTTGCATTCCTCAGTACCAACTGACTGTGGCAAGCAAGGGCATATTTGATTTAACCACTTAACATTTTACTCCAAACTCATAGGCTCATGCTGCTAAATAAACTCAGAACACCGCACAGCTCATAAATATATTTCCTTGCATGTGCAGTAGACTGTTTAAAGTTAATATGCTTGCAAGAAACAATCCTTAACATTTGCTATTGCTTGTTACAAGCTAGTTCTCTGCCATCCATATTCAGTAACCAACAAGAACAAAATATAGGCAACCCTAGTATTACTCAGGATGGTCAAATAAATGTTAATGTTTATTCATAAATATGAAGAGAGGAGGTGTGCCTGAACTGCTGATTGTGTAAATTTATGTTGAGGTACAAATTGGGGTTTCATTTATAATCCTCCGCGCAAAGCCCAAACTCCCATTTACTGATGTTCTCCAACCCCCACCCATGCACCCATATATATCCTCAAATCCCTGTGTCCTGTGGTCTTACTGGAGTTTGTACAAGTGTATGGGTTGGGAGCATGGGGACATTCAGGAACCCCCATTGACATGGTTGCCAATCAGATGGTTCAATTAGGGCTTATGTCTGAGCATGAGTGCTGAACCGAATATCCAATAACAAGGGCAATCAGAGTACAGTCCTCTAATCAATAGAAATTTCTCCAATTCAAAATCCTGGTCCATATAGGAGAAGGTTAATTTTCACTATTTTTGGTTTTTGTTTGCTGTTTTTGGTTTTGGTTTTTGTTGTTTATTTTGTTTGGTTGGTTGATTGGTTCTTTTTTTTTTTTTGTGGACTATGTTGCTTTATTTGCCATCACCCCAGGACAGTGTCAAGAGTAACTTAATTCGAACTGCTGGTTGTGGGGAAGAAACAGAAATGCCAGCCTAAACCTCTAGCAAGTGGGCAAGAAGAGTCAGCAGGGTTTCATTGCCACAAGAGAGGCTTTGGAATGAGCACACCACTCTTGCTGATCAAAGAATCTCTGTGGCCAAACTGACTGCAAGTTTTCTACTCTTGCTCAGTAAGAGAACATTCTAGATACCTGATTCATTCAAGAAAATAAAGAGACAGTGGTTGATGCCAACTACCAAATATCCCTGAGTCTATTGTCTTCTGGGACACAATTTGCTTCTTCTGGCCTTGTTATCGCCTGGAGGGATTTTGGTAATGACCTGGATCAGAAGTGATGCCTGAGTTCTAGGGGAAAGCAACTCATTATTAGTTCAGCACTCACTAGCTCTTTCTCTCTGCAAAGGTGAGCAGTAGGAATGCCAAGGAGTAAACAGACTGGCGAGCTGTTTGTTACTTCAGTGAGGTTCAGCTTTTTCTTACAGCTTCATAAGGTATTCTATCAATACGGTCTAAATATTCCTCTTACAAGATACTTGATTACCTAAAGAGTGCAGATTTGTGAGGTTTTCTTGGATATGAAACTTTACTGGGTATCTGAACTTTACTGGGTAAGCATCTCTAATAAGAAAAACTGAAATTAAAAAACACTCCAGAATCTGCCACATATAATCCATTATCCTATCGCCCTCTCCCTTTACATCTAGTCTTTGTCTCTCATTGTCCCCTTTCTACTTTAATGCCATATATATAGTTAAATCTATATTTTACATATGAAAGAAAGCACATAGTAGTTGGAACAGAAGGAGGACTGGGTCGGGGGACCAGCAAGGAAGAAGGAGGAGCTACTTGGGAAGTGTGATAAGAACAAAGTATAGTGAAAAACATTCATCACTATAAACGTATGTGTGTGTGTGTGTTTGTGTGTGTGTGTGATAATGAAACCCAATGCTTTGTATGCTAACATTAGATACAAATACTCAAAAATCAAAAAATTTTTAAGTGTCAGCTATGTACCTGACAATAAAATTAGAACAACTTCTGTAAGTATATGTATATGGTACATATGTATGCCTCTGTGTGCATATTCATGTGTACCTGTATGTATATACATGTCTGTGTATATTTATGTGTGTATGTGTGTGTTTCTGTGTATACTTTGTGGCTCTTGGTCTTCCCTACTCAATGATAATGAGAACAATTATAAAATCAAAAAATGAATAGAACAGGTCTTTTCAAGTCAAAAGGTAGCAAAACCTGACATGACTTAATGTAAGGTTATGTTTAATCCTTACCCTAGTGTGAATATTCACTTTTTTAACTGCAAAAATAGTGCTTAATATAGTTACAGATCTCACTGGGGGCATTATGTACTATATGGGTATGGATTGCTATATTACTTTTTCAAAAATGAAACAGCTGGTCCTAAGAATTCTCTAAAATGAACTAGAGACCCATATCTCCCCTGGTAACACTCAACCATCAGCCCCTACAATTCCATATTAAAATTCCATAGGTAATTAGCTAATTTACTCTATATAGTTCCTATTAGATTCTATCCATAGTCAGAAAGGCTTCAGACTCTGTGGTGTGGCAGACAGAAACATATGCATACACACACACACACACACACACACACACATCACCACAAGATGTCCACATCACATCCTGATATCTAGAACCTGTAGATATGTCAACATAAGTTGATAAAGAAACTTTGTACGTGATGCAGTTGAAGGCTTGAAGAGAGAACAACCTATCCTATGTTACTCATTGGCATCATCGTAATCTTTGGGTACTCAGAAGGTCCTTAGGAGCTCAGATAGTTGGGCAGAGACTGAATGTGAACATAAGCAGAGGTCAGAGAGAACGAAGATGAGGTGAAGATGCAGTAGTGTTGGTTTTAAAAATAAAAGAAGGACCCCAGCAAGCTCCAAAGACTGGAAACAAGAAAACAAAATTGCCCTGGAGCCATTGGAAGGAAACGTGGCCAACCACTCCCTTTATTCTACCCACAACTGTAAAAATAAATGAACGTGTGTCGTTTTAGGAGAGCGAGTTTGTGACGCATCAGTTTTTATAGCAGCAATAGAAAACTAAGGCAGTGGGAAAGGCAGTGAAAGTGGGAACATCAACGTTCAGCCTCTGCCTAGCCAGTCCGTGATGAACACAGGCCGTTTCCTCAAGTCGTGCCAGGTTATCTCTCTCTAAGATTTGGATGCCCTTTACCTAGTTTGAAGGAGAGAGAGTTAGATATGATTTTTCTCATTATTTTTTTCTTCTTTGATAGGGAAACTTGAAAAACAGGAGTTATAGAAAGTGAGAGAAGTCTTAAACGTTTTATGATTCAATAATTCAGTCTATTAAAATAGTTTGGAGGATACACAATTCAGAAGGTCGGGGAGAATTATATTCAAATACAGAAAAGTCAGTAAGTAAGTGATGAACAATACAATAATGAAAGTGTGAAGCTGGGCCAGCAACATTGCTCAGCAGGTAAAGGAAGGCACTTGCCGTCAAGCCTGACAGGAAGCTGAGTTTTACCCTCTATACTTCACATGAGTACTACAGCATGCACTTGTCCACTGCCACACACACACATGCGCGCACGCACACACACACACGCGCGCACACACACACCCTTTCATAAAAAAGGAGCTATGAAGATATTGTCTTGTAATTGTAAGTGATACCGAATATTATACTTTTCTAACTCTAAAATAAAACTGTGACTTTTATTTAACTAAACTCTGAGTATTTTCATAATTGGATATACAATGTGTCTTACCATTTCAGCCATGTGGAGCGGACTTCTAGCCTCCATGCTCTCTGTTAGTCACCACTATTACCAGAACAGTTATCTTGCTTCAGCATCTACAAGTACCTGCTAAAGGAAAAGCAGATGCTCTCAGAATTACCACACCGATAAGGAACCATTTCCCAGGAGTCAAAAGCAAGATTTTTAATCACACATCAGTGTTAAAGAACTCTACTGAAAATTATACAAAGGGGAATCAATACAACTCACTTTAATATTCTGACTTCCTTTTGCTCACATCCAAGTTTGAAATTGGTAATTAAAGAGTGATGACCTCTCCTCAAGTGTTGATGGTTTGACGAAGCACAGGTACAGTGGTAGAGGCCTTATGTGAAGTCTTAGGTTTGTTCAGCAACACACACATGCAATCACATATACGCACACACATATGTACACACATATACACAGGTACATGAATATGCTTGAGTATGGATGGAAGTATGAGGGTGAGAGTACCAGGTAGTTGAACTAGAATAAGCAAGACTGACTGATATTCCCATGCAACATAAATCAACTCTAAGCTATTTTGTTTCTTGAAAACATTCAAACATAAGACACTGTGGCTCTGGCTCTGCTACCAGGATTGCAGATCCCAAGCAAGGGGACAATAAGGACAATAGCTAACATTTATTGAATGACTAGCATGTGCCAAGACATTTTCATTAAGTTTTACTGTTGGATTCTGAAGGGGGATGGGGCATGCTGGAATTGAACTCAGAAGCTCAAACATGCTAGGCAGATGTTCAACTCTTGAGCTACAGCCCCAGCCACCTGGCATGCATGTTCTAATTGAGTCCTGAAAATGATTAGTGTGCTCTTTCTATGTTAAAAGAACTGATGTTTAGGGAGATAAATATGTCTCAAGATAACTGGGATGAAGTAAAGACAGTACTAAAAACCAGATAATTTAAATGTAGAGTCACACTGTAGCTCACTGAGAAATAGATGGAAGAAGGCATCTAAGAGTCAAAGATAGAAAATAAAGTCATGGTGGAAAAACACCACATTCAGTTTTCATTTCCACTGCCTTCTGCATTGCATTCTCCTCTGTACTTCATTTTCTGCCAGGAAACAGAAAGACTGTTGTGTTATTGTGCCACTGAATGACTGGGTTTATCCCTGAGGACTTTTCTCTAGAGACAGGCTCAAAAGAAACAACGATTAACTTTCATTAGAATGCAGGAGGCATGCATGATTATATGGTGTGACCGTTTTTAATGACATTTTAAAGCAAGGTGTTACATTAAAATTATTTTTTATTGTATCATCAGGTATTTACACTGAAGTAAATGGATTTCTAATATCCCATTTTTTTATTTGTTATGCTGTTCCAATTGGGGTTCTTAAGAATCCTTTCTAAATAAGACTAGTTATTTACAATAAATAATTAGACATATTCTTTGTTCATGTAGTACTTGATAAAAATCAACAGACTCTCAAGGTATGCCATTCTATAGATATGCCAGTGTTACCTTGTTAGACAATAAATAAAGAAGTGAGTGGTTACATTAGGGGGTGCTGTGTTCAAATTAACGGAGACTTACAAAGGTGGACCCAATAGCCAGATTCTGTAACTAGCAGCCTAAGTTGAAAAATCACCTTCCACTACTGTGTAGAACATCCTCAGTCAGTGCTTTTTCCTACCCATGCTTTAGCGTTCTACTTAGGAGCTTCTCACTCCTTAATGTGCCTGTCCAGCAGAGAAGCCTCAATTTATCATCTTAGCAAAGACTCATTAGATACTTAGAAAAACACAAGGGTGCAAAGGGATGAAAACCCTGCTGCCTTGAGTCATTGTTTTCTACCGAGATGAAGCAGTCATTAGATGGCACATAGAGCACTAGGCTAAGTCCAAGTGGAAATTAGGACAACCAGGAGTCAGTGTCCACTGACAGTCAGTGACTGGAGACCTGGAGTCCACCCAGCTCCTGGAATGAGCTCAGACAGAAATTTCCTCCTCGGCTATAGTTTCTAGTCAACAGTGACTCAGTGAAGTTGTATAGAGAAGCTATGTGATGACCGGGATGTGTAGGATAAGGAACACTGTTTAGGGCAGGGCCCGTGACATAACAGTTGGTGTTTCCCATTATATCTCTAAATAAAGAAAAACCAAGATCTCTCACAACCCCTGCAAAGAACAACTTCTCTTTCAATCCACTCCTATTATCTGTCAAAATTATTAGTGAAAATTGTGGAAGCATTCAGTGAAAGCTGAATATAAACATGCAATACTTTCTTTCTTAAAGCACTGAGACAAACTTAGGGGAAACAAAAGCCATAGGTCACAGCAGTTGCCGCTGTGTTTTAACAAAGGGTCGAGACAAGATTCCAACATGAACATATGTTCACAGTTCATATTAGCAGACTCAGGCAAGAGACTTCCAGCTAATAAAATATGTCTCACCACATGCTATTGTGTAAAAAAGCAAAGTATCTGGAGGCAGCTGAGCTGGATTTAAGCCCTAGATCTGCCCACTACTTATATAACCTGGGGGTATTTTTTAATCCCCAAGTTTTATTCTTATCAATAAACTAAAATTAATAATATCAAACAAGCAGAACTTTGAGGAGCAAAACAAACATATTAAAGCTGCTGGTACTGGAGGGACAAGCCAAACCATTTTGTTTTCCTTTCCCCAATCCCTCTTTTCCCACAAATGGTAAGAAGCTTAGCCTTGCTTTCAAGTTACCCAGCATGAAAGACAATAAGTGCAACCTCCAAAAAAAAAAAAGAAACCACCAAATATCCTGGGCCTATAAACCTCTATCCAGAGGTAAATCTTCCATAAGGATACACCAAATTCACACTGGTTATTCTTGCAGAGGACTCAAGTACTAGCACTCACATGACAGCTCACAATGATCTATAACTTCAGTCCTATGGGATCTTCAAGCCATAGGTATCAGGTATACACAGAGTACGTGTACATATGTGCAGAAAAAGCACTCATATACAAAAAGTAAGTAAAAATTTTAAAAATCTCATACCTGGAGCTTTTGTTTATAGTGGTCTAGTCTCTAATCCTGGCAGCTTGCTCTGTCTGAATCAGCCTAAAACAAGGCCATGGACCACTGGTTTAGAAGGTAGGGTCCCAGAGATCAGCTAATATGTTTATATGTCCCCATTCTTCTTACTACATACTTCCCTTGGAAAACCTGTGACCAGATAAACACCTCCTGAGCCTCTTATCTCACCAACAGCCACAAAACAGCATACACACTCATTCCTGCTGTTGTCACCCAGTTTCCTGTTGATCATTTCCTCCAAAATCTTCCCCTTTTGTGGTTGAAGGACCTACTACAGGGCAGTACTTACATGTTAGTTAAACTTGGTCTTCTAAACCAAGCAAGTCAAGAGCTTAGGTTCCTAGAAACCCGACTACATGGAATTTATGACCCTTCATAGCTGTGTGATTGGGAAATGGCTAGAGATTCCTTCACCTGGATTCCTAGGCACACCAATATGAGACTCTAATAGAATTATTTAATATTATAATATTGGAAAGATTCTATTTACTCATTTTTAGACTGGAAGACAAAATGGTAGCTATCTCTTAAATTGGTCTAACAATTAAATAAAACAATGTATATAAAAAACTCTGATCAATGAATGACTTTTAGTAATTATTCCATATATTGTGGTTATTAATCTCATTACTCACATCATCTTTGTCACCTTAACTTCTATCAATACTCCTGAATTGATTTTAAATATTTATTTATTTTTATTTTATGAGTATTAGAATTTGCCTATGTGTATGTATGCTCACCACATGTGTGCCTAGTGCCCAGAGGCCAAAAGATCCCCTGAAACTAGAGTTATAAACAGTTGTGAGCTGTCATGCCGCTGCTGAGAACTGGACCCTGTTCCTTTACAAGAGCAGCAAAGCACCCTTAACTGCTGAGCCACCTCTCCAGCCCCTTGAATTTCACTAAAAAGGCATAGTTTAAGAATACTGTAATATTTACATATCTCTGAATTTACCTAGGGACAGTAACATTCAGTAGAAATCAAAATACTTAATTTCCTTACTCTTGAGTATTTGCTAATGCCAACAACTAATTGCCTGGTTTCCCAAACACCAACCAAGTGTTAAACAATTCAATTCAGTTCTGTCACTAATGGCTGAATTAGAAGATCCCATAGTTTCAATGCTCACTCTTGCAAGATTTCTCTCCCTCCAGATGCTAGTCCCAAATTTCAGGATAACCCAACTTTTCCATAAGCCAACAATAAAGCTGGGATACCCATAACTACCTCTCCAGATTCAATAATTTGCTAAAACAGGTTACAGAACTCAGAAAGACATGTATGTTTGCTGGTTTATCATATGAATAATGGAATGAATAGGTATAGAATAGGATTGTATGTCAATTGGAGTGAGGCCACAACATCTTCCTAACATACGTATCAGTTCATGAATCTTGTAAGCATAACCTGTTGTTAATCCCTTAATCTCCATCCTTAACTTTGTTTCCGAGATTGGAGGATGTAGGTTTTTCTGTTGATGAGTCTCCATCCTGAAACTGCCGAGAAGACACCAGTATAACCAGAATATATATGGTTTATAACTAAAAATACACTCAAGAATTCCTAAGGGATTTAGGAGTTCTACTTTAGGAACTGGGGAAGGCGCAAATGTTACTAGTGTTTGTCTAAAATATGGGGAAAAAAGACTAATCACATACTTATTCCACACTTTTAAACCACCGAAGTAGCCCAAAGTTCTGCATTATTTTCTCAAAGCTCTATAAACTTTCTTCATGAAATAAAGAAAATAATGTTCTCAGTTGGGGTAACAGTGCTTGTCTCCCAAGAAGAGGTGTGGCATAGGAAAATGTTTAACTCTCTCCATGAGCATGAGGTTCAGACACACAATTACATTTACCTTCACCACTGAAAGTCAAAAGACAAGAATATTAATGAACTGACGGCCAGCATACCCTGCACTCTGGTTTACGTTCTACGATACAATCTCCACATGAAACATAAAGCACGGAGCAGTGATAGCAGCAGCTCTCAGAGAACAGCGGGTGTGTGGAGAGCAAGCAAGCAAAAACAACAGTCTCAGTGGAGTGGGCTTCAGTCCCATCTCCCACCGTCATAGTCATGCAGGTGGAAGTCTTTCACTCACTCAAACTGAAGGCTGCACATGCAGCTTCTAGTGTATCTGCTTGTAGATGGCGTATTCAAATGAAAATTGCAAGTAACTTGATCTCATGAAACATTTTACAAGTAACTTTATCTAATGTAGCTCTCTCCTTAACCACAGCAACATTTATCATACTTAAATAGATAAAACTCTTAAAAAATAGTTAAACAAAAGCCTGCCAGAATGTATTTCAGAGAATAGAACTTCACTAAAACCAAACAAAGCAGCTAAGGAATCTAAGGTAGCTAAATGAAACTAACAAAATGGTTCTCACTTAGCTATTCTACAGTAGCCAATTGAAAAATGCCCCCAGGGAATTATACTATTACAAAGCATCAATACCCAGGATGTGTGTATAATTTAATGTGGACTAAGTTTTAGGGACTGTACATCTTCATTTGTTTTATTTCAGAATTATATTCAAAGTTTTCAACTAATCTAAGTTACAAAGATCTTCAAGAAAGGGAATTAGTTGACTTCATTATGCAGACAGTCCTGTAGACATTTGCAAGCACACTCTTTTTACTTCCTAATGACTAGAAGGAAAAGGGGGTGGAGGTGGTTCAACATACGTGACTTCTCAGATATCCTTGTGACTCCCATGTATAGCATATGCCAAAGTTTCACATCCTCAGAAATCCTTGCAACCCGGCAACTGGACCAGGTTGGTAACCCCTTTGAGATGATAAAATACACATCATTATTCCACATCTATTAACTTACTGACCTCCCTCTCTTACACAGACTTTTGATTACACTTAAGCATCTGGTTTTGTGATTGTCTCCCCTATACCATAATTGAAGATATCTAAGATTCTGAGAAAGGATAATTGCAGTTTTACTTAACTCGTGTTGGAATTCTGCCTTGTTCAAGATGTTCAATTTTACTTCAAAATCAGGCTCTGATATTAAATAGGCTTCTTTGATCTCATTATGCTGATCTGGAAAATGATGGTACTTGCTCTGCAATGAAAACTAACAAGTTCCATCATTATTTCAAGTTGACTTCAGATCTTTGTTTCACACAGAATGTAATGTAAAACAGTGGCATAATCTACCCTTCCAAGAAAGGACTTCAAAGTAGTTCTAAAATAACATTAACCACCAGGGCTGTTAAAATGAATCAGTCTCTTTTCCAGCCAGTCACATGTATGTTGTATAACTACCTAGTGGCTGACACCAAGAGCTTGGAAACTGTGGGGTTAAGTGGAATGTGTGTGTGTGTATGTGTATGTGTGTGTGTGTGTGTGTGTGTGTGTGTGTGTGTGTATGTGTGTGTGTGTGTGAGAGAGAGAGAGAAAGAGAGAGGGAGAAAACACTTGTGTGTGCAGATGTGTTTGTCTGTGTGTGCCTAATTGACATAAGGTAGCTTCTTCTATCCCTAGAGGGCTCACTAAATGTGGGGCTCACTGATTGGCTAGACTGACTGGCCAACAAGGTATCCAGGGTGCACCTACTCCACCCTCACAGCACTGTGTTGTAAATGTACATCTGCATGCCTGGCTTTTAAATGAGTGCGACATATTCAAACTCTTAGACATTTCTCAGTGTCGTATTGCAAAATAAATACTTGATCACCAATTATGCAAACAATATTTTTATGTTGTTGCAGAATTACAAGGAAATTTACCATTGCGCTCACTAGAATATTTTTCTAGTTTTGCAGTGCAAATTGATAATCAAATTCCTTAGATTGTTATCCATCCTACTTAAGACTTTGGTAACTAGATAAAATACCAAATAAAAAGAGCTTCATATTCAAAATTAAATTTTTATCTTTTTTTTTTACCAATTATTTCTACCAAAGGGTACTTGGAAAAAAAGAATCAGTCAACTTTAAAGTCAGGTATCTTAATATTTGAGTTCTCATTCTGTCTGTGTGTAATTGTTCCCCCTGCTGACATCCTGGCCTTTTGCTGTGCCAGTGACATGGTCTTCGCCAGTTACTAAAGATGGATTTTAATTGTTCCAATGCCTTGAGAGGGAAATTATGACCAATAAGCATCCTAATTAGCTCAATCTTTCAGGTTATAGCATTAGTAATTGACCAGTACAAATGGCTAAGAATCTAGGCTTTAAAATGAGATTTCCTGGGTTAGAATCCTGCTTTCATCACTTACTCTCTGTGTGACATTGGGAAGTTAATTAAACTTTTATTTTCCTTCTCTATAAGACAGGGATAATAATGGTGTCTGTATAAAAAGGGTACTGTGAGAATACTTAAAATACAACACACGAAACTCTTATAGCAATACACAACACACAGTACACTTTTGGACATTTTATTTTGCTGCTATTACTACTATTTTGATAGGATTTTTAATGGTTTGGCCTTAACTAAGCTGAAATTTCTCAATAATAAAGAGAGAGTAGTTTGATAACAAAATTGGTTAAGAATGAAAACATTTTCTTTAGACTTTGGGAATAGTTCAGTCAAGGATGGAATATATACATTACAAAGCGCTTTAATCATGATATGTGATAGGAATCAAAAAAAAGATTGCTGTGTTCACATTAAAACTCAAGTTAAAACCAGACAAAATTCCAGAACAGATAAGGCAATTTGACACAAAGTCCCAAACCTTACAAGGAACAATTTATGACTGATAACTACTGAAATTGGGAAAATCAATTTTATAAAGCAGATTAACATTGGGTATTTCAACCACACTCCAGGGCAGATGCCAGGCCCAGGCGTAGTTGACTAACACAAAATACACTCCATGTTTATCGCCTTTTTTGTTTGTTTCTGTTGAGTTTGGTATTTTGTTTGTTTATTTTATTGAATTTGTTTATTTTGATTTTTGTGGTTTTCCCTATTTTCTTTTTCTTTCTGGGGAAATAAGTTTGTTGGGTAAAGACATAGGGAGTATCTGGGAGGAGTTTGGGGAGGGAAAAGGATATGCTCAAAATAAATTCTATAAAATTTCTTCATTAAATTAATCAAACACACTCCATTCTAAAGTTAGCTGGATTTTTAATTCCATTTTGGATAGACATTTAATTTACAGAAACAATTTTCAAGTTGATTTAAATTCCCCTTTTCTCATCCTCTCATAAAGAAATTATTTATATTTTACAAAATTTTCCAGTTCAGAACCAACCTTTCTAAAATAAACAAGCAACAACACACCTGCATACCAAACCGGGCTTTACATAAACCAGTGTTTGATACCTACCAGAGGCCACCAACTCAGAGACACCCCTCACATTATACTGAATCGCTGTTATTTCTACTTCTTCCTGCAAATATAATCACTTCTTATAATGGTATAAAAATGTGGATATATCTTCAGGGTATAAATGACTCAGCAGAAAGTTTGTTTGGCAGATGTTCTTGAAATAAACAAATTTCTCGGTGCTTTTACTAAATGTGTGGACTGATTGGTCCTTTTCTCTAATGAGCAACTGCACTCGTGGAGTGCATTTGATATTCGCTGGCTGAATACATGCATTTATGAGTTGATGAAATCTTTTCAAAATCCTAAGAGAATCCAGCTAAAGGGTAGCTGTTATCTTTTCCCCTGGTGACTGGAACTGAGAATCCTTAGAATTAAAGCTGCAGGCTGTGCAGCTGATGATGAAAAACTGTTACTGTAAAACTTCCTGTTAATAAGTAATAATAAATACCCAGGGATAATATTAAAGATTTTGAAACAAAACTATACACATGCACTTTGATAATTCTATTAGTTTCCTATTGTGACAATATGCTCCGGAATAAGTCACGTAAAAAAATCAATGACTTAACAACCACAGTGAGATATCACTGTACCCATAGGTCTGAGGGACATCTGGTTCCAGTGACTCAGCAAGGCTTGTCTCCGCTTCAGGCTGTGGGTCAGTTTACCCAAGGCTATAGTCTGAGCTTGATCTCAGTTACATGCTTGCAATACTGACCTCAGTTGATGAAGCAACCGGTACCTAAGGATCCCAGGAGAGAGTCATAGAATACAAAATATATTAATTTTTAAAATTTTTCTGCCTTTTTAGATACTATGCCATTTCATTGACCAAAAAAAAAAGTCATAAGGCTAAGCTCAACATTAGTGAACCAATTAGAAATGTTCAACCCACATAGATTCTCAGGACATTCTACCTAGATTTTGGCAGCTCCCATACCCTGGAGCTGGAACACATTGTATATGTCCCTGACAACTGACTGGAGAGATGCTATTAGCATGCCAGGATGTTTACTATCTTCTTAGACACTTTATTAACCAACTTCTGAATTTCATTTCCTTTGCTTACCATCTAGCTTAATTATAACATGCTTCTCATGACAAACTTAATTTAAAAAGGTGCATTACATCTGTCTTTTCAATGTTTGTGATAAGATTAGTAAGCAAGCTGTTGAGGGGGCTGAGACTATAAACGACAGGACAAAGATCTCAAGTTCATCAAAAGAAAATCAACACATTAATTTTTCTCTAATTTTATTTCATTATGCCTCTGCCATTGCCTCATTCTGTATATTTAGTCTGTTGTAGGGACAGGATAATTGTACCATCTCACCCTGGTCTTCAGTGTTATGGTATTAGATGAAGTCTTCAGAAGTTCATGAAGTCACAGCCTGGAACCCTCATGAACGGAATGAAAGGTCAAATAAAAGTTACCCAGAGAACACTCTTGCCTTCTTTTCTGCCATTGGACAAGTGTGTGTGTGTGTGTGTGTGTGTGTGTGTGTGTGTGTGTGTGTGTGTGTGTGTGTGTGTATGTGTGTGTGTGTGTGTGTGTGAATTGTAGCCTGTAAGAAGAACTTCACCAAAACCTGGTCATGATGGCATCCAGGCATATCTTTTAGCTTTAAAACTATGAGAAATCAGTTTATGTTTGTCATGAGCCAACTAGTCCATGCTACTTTAATCTGAACAGAATAAACAGAGAGCTTGCTATTGTCAATTTCTGAAAAGTTGCCTTGTTTCCCCTCAATTGTTATTTATTTAGCATATTTAATGACATTTAGTAGATGTTTGTCAACTTTTCAATCATATAATAAAATACATAGTCCTTAGAATGAATCTTATGACACTCATTAGTGTATATAAATAAAGGAAATTAATCATTTAACCATCAACTCCTCTTCTTTTTATTTTTCCTTATAACATGAATTTTCATCTTCATTGATTTCTGCAAATGAAATAAGTACCATGTCTACAAATATTTTTCTGTCTTTGTTAAGATTTATACTTAGCCTTAAAAGTTCATACTTTGGTCTGTATTGCCTGTAATTTAAATGTGCACAAAGTACAAGCTTAGCAGTTTTTATGAGTAAGATTGCATTGGATATCAGGAGAAAACAGAACAGAAACTGATTTCTTAGCCTTATAACCACATCTTTATGATCAGCTTGAAAAGTTAGCTCTGGTTCATATGAAATATAAAAGACTTAGAATATACTCATTTTTAAATGCTTAAGACTACACTGGCATTGGGTATAAGGACAAATGTTCAGATTTTTGTTAGGGACTATGCTGGTTTAGGAATGTAGGAACTCACTTTATAGACCAGACTGGCCTCTAACTCACAGAGATCCACCTGCCTCTGTCTCTCGAATGCTGGGGTAAAAGGTATATGCCACCACTGCCTTGTTCATTTTACATTCTTAAAGCTAATATTCAAACTTTTACATCCTGAATCACATGGCCAAATATGAAATAAAAACAATGAAATTGCCTACATGTGACCAGTTTTGATCTACAAAACTACAAATGTCAATGTTTCAAATAACAATTCTTTCTCTATAAGGTTCTCTTTCTAGAGTGATACCTCCTTCTAGTCAGTAACCACCCTTGATTCCTACTTGGATAAGGAATACCCATACTGGTCTTCATTTACCAAAGAGCTAAAAATAATCATACACCTGAAGTATTCTGTCATTAATCATCCAATAAAATGAATAGTCTTTAGCATGAACCTTATGAGCACATAAATTGTCAGAGATCAGCTTCAACAAAAGGACTATTGACCAGGGTAAGGGCATGGGGATTAGAAGAGTTAGTAAAGAACACAAAGATGTGTAAAAATTATAAAACAGAAAACATAGGATAGTATCAGGAGGGAGTTCCAGTGAATACTGAAATTCCCTGCATTTAATTTTCCATACACTTTTATACCCCAATACAGCAGGGGGAAGAAGACAAAAGACTGCTTTAACATGATACAAAGGACAAATAGAACAGTTACTTGCTTTAATACTTGAGGCATCAAGTCCTGTTTAAGCAGTGACCACACCCTAGACCAAGTATCCTGAAGGCAGCCACTCCCAAGGTCAAACCTCCTATTTCAAATTAAGGAGAAGTATGCTTGAATTTCCTGACCCTTGGTCAGGATGAAGTGGATGTATAGGTATGGGCCATCTTAATGTCAAAAGGACCACGTAACCACATCCTAGGTCAGGATGTGTAGCCACGCTTGCTGTCAACAACTTTAAACAAGTTAAAACCCTCCGACCTTCAGACAAGGTGGAAATGGGGAACCTTGAAATGGTGTGTTGTCATGGTAAATGGCTTGGCTCCTTATCGTTTATCCCAGGAATGTGCTATAACCAATGAGATGTAATTTTTGGAACTATTTTTCTTATGGTCCAAAGCCTCCTAGAAAAAAATGTATTTAAGCCAGATGAACAGAGAAGCAGGGGGAGAACTGAAATGAGGGGGAACTGGAACGAACGTAGAAGGAAATTGGAGGAGAGAAGAATAGACAGAACAATAAAGAACACGACCAGAACAACACGTGTGTGAGTTCATTCTGTACCCCTCAGATTGAAAAAAAAAAAGAAGAAGAAAAGAAAAACCTTGAAGCTCAGTTTTGCTTCACTGTGGACTTCTTCCTTGAACCCTGGAGGTGACCTTGAAGAACTGGACTCTCAGGCTACTGATATAGTTCCTATTTATTTTTTTATTCCTTCTTCTAAAGTAAATTTTCATCTTCGCTGGCTCTTCCACAAATACAACAAATGCTGTCATCTCTGCAAATGCTTGCTGATTTTTTAGTAAGATTAATCATTAAGCCTAAAAGTTCATATTTTAGTATACCTCCCTGACCTGAGTCATATTAGGTCTGACTTCAAGTTGTTCCTAAAAGGGTCTTGCATTCACTAAATGAAAAAACACATCTGAAACCCACAATACAGTTCCTGCCACAGGATAAACTTATAATACATTAATACTATTACTAATATTCCCATGTACGAGATAAGCACATGTGAAAGGTACAAATGACAGGTGACGTGAAGTTCCACTGGGAGAAATGAGAGGAATACGTCTGCTGAGGCTTCCAGGGTGCAGCTCAAGTTTGACAGACAGATGAGGCAAAAATTAATGAGAAAAGGCCATGGCTAGACACAGTGAGAGGCTCTGGAGATGAGGTTGAAATGATTATTTCAGATTTTAAGGTTGCCATTACTCTGGATACATGGTGTTCACACTTTAATCAGTTCTTAGAGCATTTAGAAAGAAATACCTATCTATCCTGAATAACAATCCCTTCGACTAAATGAAGAGAACGATGTCAGGATCCACTGAAATGTTCTCCTTCCTTTTGACCTACCACTAGAGGTTCCACATGTGGGTCCATGGAATTTCAAATATCATTGGCTTATACTCTCACATAAGTAAAAATTATGCATGCATTTTAAATTGTGAGCTAAATGGAGACTTTCAGGATAATATTTACAATAGTTGGAGTTTTTGTTTCTCAATTTATTATATCATTTATGTTTGTTGTGTACTATTTTGTTTCTGTTCTGACTAATAAAACTTGCCTGGAGATCAGAGAGTGGAGCTAGCCACTGGTTAACCATAGGGGTCTGAAGGTCTGTACGGGCAGGAGGCAGGAAGTGATAAGGCTGGACAGAGAGAGGAAGTGATGAGGGGGGGCAGAGACAGGATCTTGGCCCTTCTGGTCAGAGAATTCAGAGCAGTAGGTAAGAAATTTCTAGTTACTGCTGCTGTGCTTCTCTGAACTTTCAGCTTTTACCCAATATCTAACACCAGGCTTTTATTGATAAGACTAGTTAGGATCACACTTCATATATTAACAGCGTTAAGCTAATCATGAGGTGAGGAAAGAAAGGCATGATTCTGGGAAGCACCCTCCAGCCACTGAAACTTTGCTTTTCATATTTATAAACTTGAGAGAGGAGGAAAACAGAAGCTGTTCTGATCAGCACTGAGAGTAACACAAATCTATGGGAAAGAAATTATTTAGAAGTCAATTGTATGGGCATATCATGCATGCCCATTTAGCAAAATAACAGCAGTGACTTCTCGTCCATGGGCTAGGTATAAAGTATTGACAAGGATTTCCTCCTATGGAGGGTACTGAAAATGCAGTTATAGCAGACTTGACACTCTATTACCATTGGAACATTCTGCCTAGCCTATCTATACTGTTGCATGCATCACCCACAGTAACATATGACTGTTGATGACAATTCTCTCCCAGTATTATTATCAGGGACTATGAGGGCTAACTAACAAGAAGAAGCTTCTAGCCCAAGTCCACCTTGGTTTCTCTATATGATCAAATATGTAGTGTCTTCAGCAACAGTCCCTTAGAATCTTGTGCTGGTGGTCACTCAACAGCAGTAGCAATTGTCTGCATTGCTTGGGTACCTCGGGAACCTCCCTGACAAAAAAACTCACAGCAAAGTTGTCTCGCTCGTGGCACTAAGACTGAAAGGAATCTTTGCTTGCTGTTGGCAGGAATGCAAACTGGTACAAGAACTATTAAAACAGTTTTGGGTGTCACAAAAATAAAGATAAAAACAATACTCAATTTTTCTTGGTCACTTAAAAGAATTACTATTTGACTCCACCATATCACTCCTTACCAAATCCCCAAAGAATTCTAAATTTCACAACAGAATACTTGCAGGTCTGTGTTTTTTGATGCTCTATTCATAATAGCAAGGAAATGGAATCATGGTCACTAATTAAAAGCTTGCTTCAAATTTGGCTCAAAATGGTAGGATTTTTCTCTGGCGAATCCCAGGATTAACAATATGACTTATGGCATGAGAAATATTAGGAGTAGAAATTCTTTCACATATTTTAAAAAGAAAATAACTTTCTTTAAAAAAAAAATCTCAATTGTCATAATACCTTCCTTTTTTGTCAAGGACCGTACAAGGATATTTTGACTACAGACATTGAGGACCCCCACATGTAAAGTGATTTGCCGATTGCCCCACTCACTGCAAGTGAACGCGGATCTAATAGTGGATGTGTCAGTCTTTAGACCACGACCCGAGCAATCAATTCTGGTGAAATCTGGAGCTCTGCGTCACCAGCCTAGAGCTGTACCAGCTGAGCCTTGGTTCAGGCCAACTATCAAAACATACTGTCACAAGCCCTCCATCCATCATTCTCTTATGCAGAATAAGAACATGTTAATTTTATCAATACATTTGCCTTTTTGAAATATGCTATACGTAAAAGAAAAATGATACTGGATCATTTCCAGGAAACTTAAATGTGTATAATTTTTGTACATTTAATTTTTATTTTATAACTAGACAGCCATGCTTCTGATAAACTAAAGACATTTTTCATTTAGACAGATTCTAATTTTAAGTTTTAAAAAAGTGAGCAAAATCTAAATTACTGACATTGAAAATACTGATTCTAATTATCTACTTGAAGACAGAGGCTATTTCTCACTTATCTCTGCATCACACAAAGTTGACACAAGCCCAGAGGTATGGCACAGATAAAGGTCATTCTGTTTAATTTATTGAAAGTGACATGTATGAAATGTGGATGCCCCAGCTCATGGTTCTTAGCAAAAGAACTCACACTGACGAGGCTTACTGACAGTAATTATGGAAACTCAAACAGGCTGTTTTGCAGCCGGCAGCCATACTTAGTTTACCTGATCAGTTGTAACCGATCATTTTATGCTTCCTACTATGTGCTATGGTCTGTGCTCAGGATGTGACATAGAGAGTCATATTTAACTTTCAATCTTATTTACTGATATGTAAGCTCCAGGGAATGTACCCAAGATGTTCTTGGTGAGAATCCCTGGAAGGAAGCTGTGTGTGCAGAGACTTTGTGTAGAGAGGCTGGAGTGCTGCAGGACCACAGGCTAATTCCCTTATATCAACCTAGCATTAGAGCCCACCATAGCCATTCTTTACCCACCTCTGTGTGGAACTAGCATCCTGTGACTAAAAGATAAAACCTTTTGGGGGTCTGTTATCATAGGAGAGCACTAGATTCCAACCCCAATGCAGAGAATCTCATCAGAGGTCTATAGAAAGGCTTCTCCCATCTTGCTCTAGCCACCTCCTGATCACCTCAACTTATGATTCTCACTACTCCTTAAAATATAAAACTCCGTGAAGCTGCTTCCACATTGGAACATGGGATTTGTGGTAACATAAATCTGTGATCCCAGGCCATGCTCACTGAAATTTGGCTCCAGAAGGAACTATTTCTTAGTCCCTTTTAAGTGAGAGCTTGGTGTGTGTATTGGCAGGGGCGTGGGGGCGGGGCGGTGGCAGTGTTTATTTTTGTTTCATTGACAATAGCCAGAGAATAGTGATGGAAAAACTCAAAGCCCAGTTGACTTCATTATTTAACTATCTATCCTAGGCAACTGTTACCTAGCCAAAGGTAAACTGTAAATTCCACCTGCCCAAGAACCAGGTAACTTCCTGGGATTCTGGAAGTTGTAGTTCTTGAAAGGTAATAGCTGCCCAAGGGCTAGGTAACTTCCTAGGATTCTGGGAGTTGTAGTTCTTGGAGAGCAACAAAGCCTCCTGAGAAAGTACAGTGGACTATGGGCTTTGTCCATAATAAACCATGCCAACAAGTACCTTGGGGCCACTTACCTGGAAAGTTTCCAGGTGATGGTCCTGACCAAATACTGTCTTGGTGAGTATTTAATATTTTAATAAAAGCTTGCTTAAATTTGGCCAAAATGGTGGAACTAGTTTTTCTGGGAAATTTCAGGATTAACACAATCTCTTGGAAAACACTGATAATACACATACATTATTATGTATATATATTTATATATTATATATACATGTGTATATTTATGTACATATATTACTAATGTTATGTTATTATATACTCATTTACAAAACTACAGAGTGCTATATCCTCATCATGTTCATCCACCAAAGAGAATATACATTTATCTGGGGATATACACATAAATGCCACACATACACCACACACACACACAGTAACACTACATACACACATACACACATATCTCAAGGGAAATGTTTTAAATTTTTCCCTTAAATGAGCAGGGTCTTTCATTCCCTATTCTCCATTTGTATAGTGTTTTAAAATAGAGGTAAGAAGGGAAAGGAATGGAGTAGGGAAATGTTTCTGTTATCAGTGTTTCAATTACAAGCTTTCCTCTTCACAACTACATAAATAAGGACATTTTAATACCCTAATTAATATCCATTTTTAACTCTATGCCGTGTTTTTATTGCCTTCTTCTCATTAAAAATCTAATGAGCATTAGCATACTGACAAGGATAATAAATGCCAGTGATTCATATTCAGTTATTAACACTAATGGTTTTCCCATTGGAATGTAATATATGTTTCAGCTCTTTTGCCAAAAGCTCAATGATACTTTTATCTCCAGTCAACCAATTGCACATTTAATTTAATACCTATTAAATGCAAACAGCAACTCTGAAATTACATTAGAGTTGTTACCCAAGCCATCAAGAGGCAGCAAGCAGCAAGTGAAGATTAGGTAAAGGACTGATGAGAGTCACGGAGTAGACCTGCTAAGCAAAGCGTGTCTCCGTGAGGTGGCTTATCTGAGCAAACAAAATTAGTCATAGAACAGAGTCTAAGCCCAACATCAGGGCAGATGCTGCTGCTTACCACCCGATGCTCAGAGAAGCATCTTTCAAGGATTCCTCTTTTCTAAGATTCTACAATGAGTACATTTTACCTTCAAGTTGTATTCTGTAGTCTTCATAAAAGTGCATTCTTGGAAATATTAGGACAACTTCTCTGAGATGATTTGTCACTTTCTCTAAAAAGTAATGGAACAATAATTTTAGTTAAAACTATATTTTTAAGTCTCTCCTTCTGTGTGTGTGTGCGCGCGCGCACGTGCGCACACGCACAGGTGTGTGCACAGGTGTGTGCAGGTACATGTACCCATATAAGCACATGTGAGGGAAAGATGTTAGCATCCAATGTCTTCCTTGATTTCTCTCTACCTTACTCTTTGAGGTGAGGCCTGTCACTGAACCTTGAGCTCATCAACTGACTACACTGGCTGACCAGCAATTCTTGTAATTCTCCTGTTTCTGCCTCCGAGAATGGAAATTATAAGCATCATATGCCCATATATGTCTGTTATATGGATGCTGGAAATACAAACCTGGGTCCTCTTACCAATAAAATCAGCACTTTCCCATCTCTCTAGCCCTACTTAAAATTTTATTTTATTTTATTTCATATATTATGTTATAAAGAATTAAAACAGAGATCTCATGCATGCTGATCAACTGTTCTCCTGGGCTACATTCACCAGTGGCCCTTGTTAAAATTTTAAACTGATGCATGAAAACATAAAGCATATACATATTTATAGGGTATTTTTTGATATATATATGGTAATTTTATGATATATATATCAAATGATATATATGGTAATTTTATGACCAGATTGCATATTCCTGTCTCCTTAACATTTATCATTTCTTTTTGTTTTGTTTTGTTTTTCAAGATAGGGTTTCTCTGTAGCTTTGGAGCCTGTCCTGGAACTCACTCTGAAACCAGGCTGGCCTTGAACTCACAGAGATCCACCTGTCTCTACCCCCCCCCCCAAGTGCTGGGATTAAAATCATGCATACCACCCAGTAAGATTTATCATTTCCTATGGCAAAACTATTCAAACCCCTTCCGTTTGATTGTTTGATGCAGTTTATAAAAGTGACCCATAGGCACCCTAGTGCTTTCTGTCTTTTCCCCACACAGGCTTTTTCTTTTGGATTAGATTACACAGTATCAGGTTTCACTGTAGCATTTTTTTTTCAGCAAAAGTGTGGTTTTGTTTAATTCCCTCCCCACTTCTACCCTCTCCCCCTGGCCCTCCAATACCCCCAAATCTCCCTCCTGCTTTCATGTTTTCTATGCCCTATTGTCCTTTCGTGTCCTCAACACCTCTTTTCTTCTCTCTATTATTTTTCTTTCATTATTATCTTTATTTCATAACCTATGCCACACTCACCCCCACTAATATACAGAAATATGAACATGATTAGCTAGGATCCCCATATGAGTGAGAACATGTCATTTTTAACTTTGTGGATCTAAATCACCTCAATATGTACTTCTCAGTTCCATATCACACCCTGGAAATGTCACTTCATTTATATTTTTAGCTGAATAAAGCTCCATTGGGTATTTGTGTAACGCATTTTTCATTGTCTGTCTGTTGATGGACATCCAGGCTGGTTCCATTTCCTTGCTATTGTGAACAGAGGCGCAGTAAACAAACACGCACAGTTATCTCTGTGGAAGGAGGTATTTGCCCAGGTTCGCCTTCCTCTTAGATAAATTGGAGAAGCTGAAGAAATTTGTTTGGATGTCAGGAGGGCTATTATGTGTAAAGAGGTTGTTGGACCTGAAATTAGGAAAGATGTCAAAGTATATTGCTTATGGACATAGCCGGTCCCTGTCTGAAAGCTGAACTATGCTCACACTAGACAAACTCTCATGCTCACCTGTTCCTAAGCACTGCTGCAGCCATGCTTGTGGTGAAGAGCAGCTTTGCTGTCTATGAAATGAGCATGGATTAATAAAGTGTCACTGTCCCTTTTTGATGGAGACTAACTATGTCAAGGAAATTTCAAAGCTCTTTTTTGTCTAACATTTAAATCGTCATGTGTTCACAAATTAATATCAAATTTTCGTGTGGATTTAGGACAGCAAGACTTTTTATGTTAACTTTTTATCTTAAGAAAACAAAATTAAACAAAAACAGATTTTAAAAGTCACGTTTATCACAAGCATGAGTTATTTGTTAGAGAATTAAGATTTACCAAATGAGTTGCATTGTTGGGCCTCATGAAGCCCGGGCATGAGGCCTAGTGTAATTTACTGAGCCCAACTTGAGTTGGTGTGAGTCCTAGGAGACCTGTTTCTGGCTACTCAACCTAGACCCGCCTCTGCCCAGCCACCACTAATGTGGCAGAGTATTATTGCCCTTGTTCCTTACTCCACCTTGGACCATCCCAGGCTTCTCCACCCCCACAACCCTATATAAGTCCCTGCTTGATACCAATAAATGAGTTTCTGATTCAACAGACTCTCAACTCAGTGGGTGTATTTCTCCCCAGCGCCCAGGGCAGAGGGGGCAGGGTTAGGGCTGAATGGCGACACTCACCATCTTGTTAAGCCCCAGGAAGAGTCCAGCAGATCCAGCTATACCCTGCTCTTTCTGCCACATGAATTTGGAGGTGCAGTTCCCCAAATCTTTTCTTCAGGTAGATCTTGTAATGCCAAGTAACTTCCTCCCTACAGATCCCACTAGGAACAGGCTTGAGGACTTCAAGTCTGTGTTCATCAGTTACAGTAAAGGCCTGTATGTAGATCATTCATGTGGGGCTACTGTACTCTTCCCTATGAGACTGCACAAATCTACAAAAATGCATATACACTTCCAATTTCTGAGTTTCATATCTTCTGAAACACATGTGGAAAAAAATACAAGGTAATTTCATGACTTATAGAGATAGAAGTATCAGATCAAAGAACAAAGGAGAAAAGGCAGTGTCCATCTTGAGAATTTTTAGGACAACTGAATGATGCTGTGTTTGCAAACTTCGTGTACAAAGAAAATGCTTAGCATATACTTGCTTTTTCTTAAGTTCCATCATGTTGGGATATTTAAAATGAAGAAGGCTGCTTATTCCACACTCCTCATATTCATTCAATAGAGATTTGCAGTCCTTAGAAACCACTTGCAGCAGAAATATACTTTTAAAGCATGGCACACCACAAGACTGCTTTATCTCTATAGCATTTCTTTAATACAGCTATGTAACAACATACAATCATTAGTGTTTTTCTTTTTTTTTCTTTTAGTCTTTTGATCACTGTTAATTGTCTCAGCACATTTGTGCTCCATGAAGGTTCATCAGTTGCCCTATGTGTCTGAAGTCTTCCTGTATATTTCAGAAAACTTTGATAAGCAATGGGATTCCTTTCTTTCTGAAAATGGCACGCTACAGGAACCTTACTCTTCTAAAGTCTTCTGAGATGAGTACTTCCATAGGCGACAGTTCTTGAACAAACTTTTCTACATCTTTCACTATGTGGAATTTTACGGAAACCGGAAGAGCCGCATCCCTTTCCTCAGTACCGCTGTAGAAACTGAAAAGCTGACACACATTTTCTAAGCTATCTTGCAGCTCAGTGGGGCCATGCTGACCTAGATATGGCTGACATACTATTCAGGAAAGCTTAGTATTGATGACAACCGCTTGAAGATTACTGGGGGCGGGGGAGATCCTCTTGTTAATTGCCCCATTTACCCTCAGTGGCTGGCAATTACAGTAGACAGACCTTACACTTCCCCTTCACCAGCAAAGCTTACCATGTATGCTCCCTCCCTTCTGCCAGGCATTAGCTTCTGATGTAGTTCTCAGATCTTTGTTTGGCAACCCTGATTCCCCAAGCACCACTTTAGGGGTTCACTGATGGAAATACAGGTTTTCCCTAAGTCTTTCCCTCAGCAGCACCACAGGCTAAATGGCATTTGTTTATTCAGAACCCCGTTCAGTTCACCTTTCACAAGTTCTCTGAGGGTTTGCTAGGCTCCCCACAAACCTTCCCTGGTAATGACAGCAATTAACAAACACACACACACACATACAACTTTTTGGTCTTTTCAATTGTACTAAAATTAAACAGCTCCAAAAATAATCTAGATTGAATCAATAGTTTCAATCACATATTCTGATAGTGCAAATGTTTGTAAATATTAAAGGAATAGAAAAAGTGCTAGAAAGCTATTTACAGAGATTCATACAGGAAGCAATCTCATTTTTTGTAAAGCTAAAGATACTGCTGATAAGAAAATTATACTGATCGATTTGATATATAAATTGGGCCTGAGGAATAATGAGTAAACACAAATAAGCTTAAGGATTCAGTCCTGTAAGATACATTACAAAAATAAGCAAATCAAGCCTCGTGATTTTAGCAATGCTTTGTAACCCAATTCTTAAATATTGAAGTTTTTCTTAAAATTTTTACCAGCTCCTTAAATCTTCATTAAGAAGCTATGATGTTCAAGGTTAACTTTGACCTCTAGACATATAGGCACAGGTATGTGTACTTGCATACATGTGCATGAACACATAAATGCATTGCACTCACATGCACAAGCACACCAACACACACACACACACACATACACACACACATACATATAAACACGTTCCAAGTTTACTTGCTGTGTTCACTAATTCTAATAGCCCTCCAATCAAAAACATGTAGTTTAGAAGCTAGAAGAAAGGTTCAGCACTTAAGAGCTGCATTGCTCTTACAACAGACCTGAGTTTTTCTCCTTGTATCCATGTCAGACCATGCACAAGCCCATGTAACTCCACTTCAAGAGGGATATGGAGTGGGCAATGCATGGTGATGTGTAGAAAAGATAATACATAACACAGTCATCCTTAGGGTTGTAACCAAGAAGCTCATAGGGCTTACTTCTCACATGAAGTCCCATCAGGAAGCATCATTATTTATGACTTAACTCCCTCCATTTTCAAAGACATGGATAATCATTTTTAAAAAAATAATAACAGTACCCTCTTACAAGCGCTAATATCTCAGAAACATTTTGTACTAGTTTTTAGGTATTTCCCCTACTTCATTTGTTCAAAGTCTGGAAGTCACATGCGCATGCACGCACGCACGCACGCACACACACACACACACACACACACACACACACACACACACACACACACACTTGAATCTGATGACATCCTTGCAAAAAAATAATCTTTAAGAATAAAATATACAATGAGGAAAAATGGTGAAAATAAGTTGGCAATCTATTCTCAAGACAAGTGACTCTAGGGGAAATTCGTGATTTAAGTCTATAGCAAAGAAGATGCTCCCTTGTTAGACCCAAATGATCAAGTCTTAGGAACATACCAGACAATTCTTGCTGGGATGACTGTTCAAAAAGCTGAATATGTTTGTGAAAAAAATTCAGGGAGAAGACAAAACTTTAAAGACTAGCTGAGGTTCTCTAGGGTCACACTTAGATGTCTAGTCCATGGAACTGAAACTCAACCTGAAATCCCAAAATGAAGTCCCTCACCCTCACAGCAATAGACTCAAAGGGCACCATTGAGCAGGGACACACATAACTCCCCTAAACGCAGACTGGGGATAAATAGAAGTGCTAAAAAGGAAATACAATCCACAAAGTGGGGCATGGATAAAAGTACCCCCTAAAACAATATTAAAACCTACTAGCTGTATTGAGAGCTTTAAAAAAGATGTTTTATGTAGTAAGGAGGAGAACAGGCTGTGTTCCCGGCGCCTGGTTAGCTTATGCCCGAAATAATTACACAGACACTGTATTCATTGAAATACTGCCTGGCCCATTAGTTTTAGCCTCTTTTTGACTAACTCTCACATCTTGATTAACCCATTTTCATTAACCAATGTCCATCTTGGGCCAGAGAAGCATGGCATCTGTCACATTGCCTTCTCTCTCCCAGCCTTTTGTTTTGTCTATTCTGCCCACCTAAGGGCTGCCCTATCAAAAGGCCAAGGCAGTCTCTTTACTTAACCAATAAAAACAACAAAAATACAAAAGACCTCCTACATCAGTTTTAAGTACATGATATGGAAAGTTATTTTTCATTAAGGTTAGTTGTATACTTACTTTGTAGGAATGTTAGGTAAATAAGTCTATAAGCAACTAAAAGTGCTGAAGACACGTGGTCATCTACTCTGAATCTCAAAGGCCTTCTACTTTCATGTATATAAGGATTGAAATTTTCTTTAATGTGGGACTATATCTTGCCTGTGCTGTGTTCTGAACTATGCACACTCTTTCTGAGCATGGAGTACAGAGTCCAGTAGGACAGAGTGAGAAACCAGAAGGATGCCACATCCAGATGTGAGGATTGATAAGCATGGTCTTCTGGTAGACTAGCAATCATACATAGCCTGAGAAGCAGAAGCTAAGGTGTGAAAGGGCAGTTAGAAAGCAACCAGGTGAAGAAACCATCATAAGCATGGGAACAGAATACAACATGGGAAGACTGGAAAGTAAGAGGGCAGAAGAACTGATAGAAGAAAAGGAGGTCAGCATTTCCAGAAGACTTCTGGTGGTCTTCTGGTAGATTTGACAATCGTGTGTTTTAGCAGGAAATATGTTTTCAAACTGTAAAGTCTATCATGTTTGTATTGATAAAAGTGTAATGAATAGTTTTTCAGCGCCGAAACCTTTTAGATTAAATTTAATAAGAAAACAGATAGGGAAGTCAATCTGAAAAGTTTTGATCTAGGAAAAAAAGCAGAAGGCATGACATGAAAAAGAAGAAAACACAAGTGAATGAATGAGTTAATTAAAGACAAAGTTAAATGGAGGAAGAGGAGAAGAAGAAGAAAATAACAGTTCAAGTTCCATTAGGGAATCAGAGTGGGATAAAAGAAGTCTACAAATAAATTCATGAATGATGAATTTTGAAGTGTCAAGTTCCGCAGCACACATACCGAAACTGGAACACTGCAGAGAAGATTAACATAGCCCTTGCATAAGGATGGCATGCAAACTGGTGAAATGGTCCATATTGTGTGCATGCTTAACTTGAAGCACCAGTGGAAGCTGGGAAGGGGAGGGAGTATTAGATTATAGGTAAAATGAAAGTAGAGAGATGGGCTGTTGGGTACTTGGGGATGGAAAGACTTAAGCAGGGAGGGCCTTAGAAGTGTGGGGAAGCACAGGAGGTGAAGGGAAGCACTCACCCAAAGGAAGAGTATATGAAAAGCCAAGTAGAAGCCCACTATCGCACAACTCAATTAAAAAATAATAATTAGGTGGATATTAGAATACATGAGAAATGAAAGGAGAGGGTAGGAATACTGGGGGCTCTGGTTTTAAGAGGGAATGGGAGCAGGTGCTGGGGTTGAGGAGGGATAGTGAGTGTGTTAGACCAAAGTAAGAATTATGAAAAAGTCTTAAAGAAACCCATTAATGGTCTTACAAGAAACCAGTGGTCTTATGGAGCACTAAACCTTGCAGTGCATGCTGGTGTACTGAACTTCCAGGCAAGATATGTGTGCCAGTATAGTAAAGGCATGGCTATTAGGAGATAACTAGTTGCTTACTGATTAGATTTGAGGCCTACCCCGCAGAAGGGAATTTCACATCTGGTAATAGACTCCAGATAAAAGCCCAGGGCTAGGAGCTAGAACCTGCTTTCTTATTTTGCTAAATATTCATGCTGTCACAATGTCTTCCAAATATTTATGTTTTTGCTGATGGGTCTGGGCTTGAAGTCTCAGCCTTGGCCAGAGAAGTCGCCCACACCCTGCAGTGGGCAGCATTCCATGGAGAGATGCATAACTAGCCAAAGTGCTGAGAAAAAGAGATTGAATATTCAACCCTAAAAGAGATACCTATGTCAACCCCACCCTTTATGGCTCAGCGGCCATGATGGAAGAAGAGAAGAAAAGAATGTAAAAGCCAGAAGACTGGCAGAAGTGCTGAGAAGCACTGCCTTTTGGACATGACATGGTTATTGCGCTCATTAAATCATAAATGCTTTGGTTACCTACAAAACACTTGATCAATCTAGCCACAATTCTGTCTGTCACAGGCGATTGTTGCAATCCACAAAGCCGAAAAGAGTTAGAGTTCTGAAGATCACTTTGACATTTTACAGGCAAATGCAGAATTCGGAGTTTTTCCTGATGGTTTTCATCCTTTCTCTGGTTCAGCATTTCCTCCCTAGGCTCCCTCTCCTCCCTTTTAGAATGGTTGTATTCTGTGCCACTTGCAAGTTGGAAGTATATGATCAACTGTTTGCTTTTGACTTGATAGAAAATTACGACTAAGAGATCGCCTTGAGTCCCAGAAGAGACTTTGGACTTTGGATTTTTAAACAGAGTTGAGACTGGAGGACTTGGGGTGTTTTGAAGTTGGACTAAATGTATTTTGCCTTATGATGGAGTTACAGACTATGGGGTCCAGGGAGTGGAATGTGGTGCTTGAATGAGAATTGCCGCCCCATGGATTCATAGATTTGCAGGCTTAGTCAGAGGTGTGGCCTTCTTGGAAGAAGTGCATCACTGGAATGAGCTTGGAAGTTTCACACCAGGTCTAGTCTCTGCTTGCAGATCAGGATGCAAAACTCTTAGCTACCACTCCAGCACCACCAGTTCTCTACCTGCTGCCTGGCAGGAACATTCTGGAATGGTAAGTAAACTCCCAATTAAATGTTTTCCTTTATAAGAACTGTCTTGGTCTGGTCATGGTGTCTATTCACAGAAATAGAACATTAAAACAGTGGTTTAAAGCGTCTTCTCAACCCACCTGTTTCTGAGAATCTGTTGGCAGTTTATAGATATAGGCACAGGGAAAATCACTCTGATAAACAAAAGTTCCATAAGAAAAGAAAAGTAACATTGACAGATTTTCATATGGTGAACCATCACTACACCTCTGGGATGAAGCCTACTTGATCATGGTGGATGATTTTTTTTGATGTGTTCTTTGATTTGGTTTGCCAGTATTTTACTTAGTATTTTTGCATCAATGTTCATGAGGAAGATTTGTCTGTAGTTCTTTCTTTGTTGCATCTTTGTGTGGTTTGGGTATCAGGGTGTTGACAGAGGTTTTCTGTCCCACCCAGTCCTGCAGCTGTTAAGCTCCAAAGAATCACACAGAGGTCTACATTAGTTATAAACTGGCCCATTAGCTCAGGCTTCTTATTAACTAATTCTTATAACTTATGTTAGCCCATCATTCTTGTCTGAGTTAGCCATGTAGCTTGGTACCTTTTTTGGCAAGACAGTCACATCTTGCTTCCTCTGAGGCTGGGTCATAACTGTGGACTTAAACTTCCCTCTTTCTAGAATTCTCATTGCCCCGCCTCTACTTCCTGCCTGGTTGTCCCACCTATACTTCCTGCCTGGTTGTCCCACCTATACTTCCTGCCTGGCTACTGTGATACAAATGACAGAATAAAAGACCATTGTCCCACAACATTAGGGTAACTGTAGCCTCATAAAAGGAGTTTGGCAATGTTCCATCTGTTTCTATTGTATGGAACAATTTCAGGAGTGTTGGTATTAGCTCTTCTTTGATATTCTGGTAGAATTCTGTGCTGAAGCCATCTGTCCCTGGACTATTTCCTTAGGGGTTGTAAGTCTATTTAAATTGTTTATCTGGTCTTGATTTAATTTTGGTATGTGATACCTTTCTAGAAAATTTTCCATTTCTTGTAAATTTTCCAATTTTATAGGCTCAATTATGTTCATAGAAGCATTATTCATAATAATCAGAACCTGGAAACAAACTAGATGCCCCTCAACTGAAGAATGGATTAAGAAAATGTGGTACATTTACACAATGGAGTACTACTCAGCTGTAAAAAGCAATGACATCATGAAATTTGTAGGCAAATAAATGGAAGTAGAAAAGACCATCTTGAGTGAGGTAACCCAGACTTAGAAAGACAAATATGGTATGTACTCACTCATAAGTGGATACTAGATGTAAAACAAAAGATAACCAGACTACAATCCACAGCTCCAGAAACGCTAAGTAACAAGAAGGACCCTAAGAGGGACACATAGATCTCCCTGGGAAGGGAAAATAGATGATATCTCTGGGGTAAACTGGAGGGTGGGGGAGAGTAAAGGGGAGGGGATGGGAATGGGAACATGAGGGAATGGGGATGGTCGAGAAGGAAGAGGGACGGAGTTGGAAGAGCAAAGAAAGAGTTAGCTTGATAGAGGGACCCGTTATGGAGTTAGAGAGAAACTTGGTGCTAGGGAAATTCCAGGAATCCACAAGGATGCCCCCCTAAGGCTCCTAGCGAGAGTGCAGAGAGTGTCTGTAAAGGCCTTCCCTTGTAATCAGATTACTGAATACTCCAACTGACAGCATAGAGCCTTCATCAAGTAACTGATGAAAGCAGATGCAGAAATTCAAAATCAAGTATTAAGCCAAGCCCCAAGAGTTATATGAGCAACAGGGTCAAGATCATTATGGAGAAATTCAGAGACAGCTGCACCAAGCTCATGGGAATTCACTGCCAGACTGACAGCTGGAGAGCCCACATGGGACCGAACTAGGCCCTCTGTATGTGGGCAAGAGTTGTGTAGCTTGGTCTGTTTGAGGGGCCCCTGGCTGTGGGACTAGAATCTATCCCTGGTGCCTGAACTGGCTTTTTGGAACCCATACTTTGCTAGGCCTTGATGCAGGGAGAAGGAGCTTGGTCCTGCCTAAACTTAATGTGCCTGACTTTGATGACTCCCCATGGGAGGACTTACCCTTTTGGAGAAGTGATTTGAGGGTGGGTTGGAGGGAGGTGGCAGGGGAGCAGGAGGAGGAGTGGGAGGGTGAACTGTGGATTGTCTACAAAATTAATTTAAAAAATTGAAATAAAAAATAAATAGAAAAAAAAGTACGACTCACAAATAGTAGAGGTTTCAGAGAGTTCTGACTGGGAAAAGGTGACAGAAATAATGTGTAGCTATGTTCTTCATCTCAGTGCTGTTAATGACTTAATCAACACCTACAAATACAAGTCAGAGCATGGTCATTAGCTTATTTTATGAGTTCTTCCAGTGGCCAAATGCCTTTCATTCATAAACCAATTTGATACTTTTAGTATCAAAACTGGTAGATGTGTTGCCATAATGGAGAAGAGCTAGAAAATTAGCTTCAGGTTGGCCTTTTGTTTCTGCCATCTAACCTCAAGTAAGATAGCCCTGCCCCAACCAGAAAAGAACTGACATCAGGGACTGAGGGGAAAGAGCTGGCCTAAAAACTTAAAACAGACAAGTAGAAAGTCTAGGAAATCTGATGGGGACATCCTTGACTGATTGGTTCAATTTAGCATTCTTCGCTAAGACCAGCAAAGACCTGGATTTAATTCTTACTCAATCCAATCATCTTCACAGTTCACAGATTCTAACTCTGGTCAACTGCCTCAGACATACACTGATATTCACAAGGGACGCTGGCTGAAAGGATGAATGTTAATGAGGGACTTCCTCCTGTCACTTCACAGCTGAGGTGGCAAAGAGCTTCTTTCTGCCTGGAAAGGCATCTGTGCCAATCATGGCCTCCGGTTGTCTTAGTTACAATTTCTATTGCTATGATAAAACGTCATGACTAAAAGTGACTTGGGGCGAAAGGGTGTATTTGATCTTGTACTCAAATTTGAGCTTGGAGTCCATAATCCAGTAAAGTCGAAAAAGGAATTCAGGACATGAACTTAGAGGCAGCACCTGATGCAGAGGCCAGGGAAGAATACTGTTACTGGCTTGCACCTCATGTCTTGCACAACCTGCCCTCTTATAGCACCCAAGACTATCAGCCCAGGGCTTACACCACCCATAAAGAGCAGACCCCTTACATGTCAATCATCCATCAAGAAAATGCATCACAGGCTTGCACGCCAGGCACTGTGGTAGAGCCATTTTCTCAGTAGAGGTTCAGTTCCCTCTCCAAAGTGATTCTAGCTTGTGTCAAGCTGAACTACAACTACCTATCACTCCAGTCCTCCTCACATGTACAAACAAGCCCCTCATTTGAAACTTGATTATATATCATAATAACCTTGAGGCATTCATGCAATGGGACTGCCTCAAGAATAACTAGAATTTTGTGTGACCCAAAAGCTATTACTACTTAAATTTCCAATGATATCAGAGATGAGAATCACAGAATCTGACCCATAAAGGTAACCCACTGCTGCTACCAATTGTTTCTTTTGGAATGGGTTTGATGTCCAGCCTGGTCCAATTAAATTCCCAAGAGCATTTGGAGTAATTCTTGGAACTACTTCTTACCTCCTATCAGTAGATACTCAAGAAAGAAACACATTTTCTTCTTCCAGACATTTCCTTAACTAGCATGGACAGATTCTTAGGATTCTTGAAATCCTAAGAAAAAAATTCTTTTATGATTGAATGAATGTCACACATGCAAGATTATGTAGGGAACAGGTTCCAGTGACCACATTAATTGGGGCAAAGTCATACCTGTAGGCTCTTAGCTATTGAAAAATAAAAGCTAACCTCTTGTTTAACCCTAATTTAAATACTTACAACTTTTAACCAATAACTTATAATTATATTACTTATTATTATAATTATAATAATCTGATACTTATAACTAATTTAAGTTGTACAACAACTATTATTGTCACCCCAACTCATCTTTACATAGGACAATACTTACAGGTCATATTTGAATGACCCAATAATTTTATAGAATTTGAAGGAGTTTGTTTTCCCATGTTATTGCTCAAGATTAACTTGGTTATTGTTACTAACATTTTTCAGATCTTTCAGCTTAGGAATGCACCCAAATTTATTCTGTAACAAACACCCTTATGATTCAGAAGCATTGTTTCTGAGCTTATTCCACTATGCTCATCTATCCTAACCTCCTTCCAAAGCTATAAGATTTACAGAGAGTTCCAAGAATCTCCTACAAAATATTCTTGCTGCCCCTTCATTCATTTATTTAGAAAATCAACAAATACAAGCATTTCTATGCTCCTGCTGGGATATACAAACTTCAAAAACATTTGATCTGTTCTTACTTGGGTCATAGTCTAGTAAAGAAACAGTTATATTAACAGATTATTACAATACAGTGTAATTAATTAATTGGCAAGACTAATAAGACGGTTCTTTAAGTACAGGGCATGTTTCCAAGACTTTTATTAAGTCTCATAATACCTGATTATTGGGGGTCAGGAGAAACCACTCAATAGCATCTAGGGAAATAGAAAGCAAATCTAGAAGTGAAATTGCAAACATGAAAAGAACAAAAATGAGATGCCTTGATTGTGAATCTATAATCTAATTTCAAAACATACACAAAAGTATCAAACTTTGATATACATACGTTTTAGTCTCAAGGCACATATTCAAAACAACTTTTTCTACCATTGCTTTATTTGAAGCAGAGGGCACTAATGAAATCACCTATTCAGAAAGCCATAAATAAGAGCAAAATATACATACATCCTATGCATCATTTTTTTACATTTCCCAGAAAGCCTGATTTTGCATGATGTGACTTCATAAGTAATTGTCAAAAAGACAAATGATTTGATTATGCCCAAGATTTCTAAGACTGACTAAACAAACCACTTCACTGAATAGTTCCTTTTCTAAACTCTCTTTTTTTTCTTCCACTTTTCTTCTTACTCAATTGGAAAAGCATCAACCCTGGAAAAGGAGAGGGCCATGTTTACTATTCAGATATGGGTTCTCTTTGATATACAATTTCAGATCCTAATGTGTGAATCAAATATCTTGTCAGGTCATAAAAACATCTGATATTTGATGCTGAGCAACAAAGCAGACAGTGTATGCTATAAATCAGTTATTAAAAATCCTGCCCAATATTTAAGTTTTATATGATTAGTAAAGTAGTACACCAAAAATGTATGTGTTTGATTATTTTACCCTTGAGAAACACACTAACGAAAGCCATTTTAAATTGATTAGGGGCCATTTCAAAAAACAATCAAGGCAAAATTTAGGCAACAAACATTCCTTAGGCAGAAATTATTTAGGCAAAATACTTTCTGCCTAAGGAATGTTTATCCTAATAGTAAATTTGATTGTTAAATATTATCTAATATTCTTTCAGGGAAAAATTCATTGAGAATTTGATCCTCCAAGTACAAATTATTTCCCTAAAATATTTTTTCTTTTCTAAATCCCTAGGTCTGGATCTTTAGAAAGATGAAAAGGGATTTATGTTTTGGGCCTGATAAGGCTGATTTGCAATTATTCCAGCCCATCTTCTGAGTGCCTGCACTGATATTCAGGTCTTGAGGAATCTACCAAGGCTACAAGCTAGACTATTGAAGTTGTCCTAAATTTCTTTTATCTGGAAGATTCAATTAAGGTCTATGACAAATCCATTAAATGCAGGAAATAAACTTCATTCTGGAGCTGTCAAAGGAGAGAGGATCAGTTAAGTGAAGGAACCTTGGGCAAGCCTGACACTTGTCAGACTCCATCATCAAGTGATGGTCCTAGGGAATATATGGACTCAGCCCAAAACCGACAGCTTGCTACAGGACCTTTGTATGGAAACAGGGCAAATATAAATGTTTCCGGCAGTGTAGCACTATCATCAATGCATTCCTTATTGTGCATAGATCAGAAAACATTCAGTTCCTTAATGTGTTACCTCCTTGCTTTCTTTGTCCTGTACAGAAACCATATGTGCTTTGTTGACTTACATAATACAAAAAGATGTGGTTTCCCTCTTGAACAGATTCTTTTGCTTTTTAAACAACTCTCTCTCTCTCTCTCTCTCTCTCTCTCTCTCTCTCTCTCTCTCTCTCTCTCTGTGTGTGTGTGTGTGTGTGTGTGTGTGTGTGTGTGTGTGTGTGTGTGTGTGTGTGTGTGTGTGTATACATAAGTTCAGAGCCCATGAAGCTAGAAGAGAGAATCCAATCCTCTGGAGCTAGATTTACAGGTAGTTACAAACAATCTGACTTGGGTTGAAAACCAAAATCAGGTCCCATGCAAAGGCAGAATATGTTCTTAAACACTGAGCCATCACTCCAGACGCTGTGGAAATTGGAGATAGGAAATAATTGGGAATGTCCATGTCCCCTTCTCAGTGCCAGGACACTACCTGACTTAGACCTGTTCAGGCCCTGTGTATTCTGCCACAGGTTCTTTGATCTCCATCAAAGCTCTACAAGAAACTGGATCCTTTCATATGACTAACAGCAAGTATGTCTGTTAAACTTTGTGTTGTTGCTATTGCTAATCAATCAGACTATTTTTGAGTTGAAATCCAACTAAGAAAACCTTTAATACTCATTGACAAGAATGTTTCAGACATAGGGACAGTTCAACTTTGGGACTGTTGTTGGCATTATAAACCAGAGGTTCTATGCTTCCAGCTAGCCATTCATAAATGAGATAATCTCACCTTTGGGAAACATTTACAAACTGTATTGCAGAGTCCCTTGTACCTTCTTTCCTCAGTTTACTAATATGTGTTAATTGTATGATGACATGCATGCATAGAATGTCCTTTGATCATATTGACTCCTCTATTCCTCTTTCATTTCCCTCCTCTCCCTTTCCCTCCTTTTTTCTTATATCTCAAGTGACCTGTGGTTTTAGTTTCATGTCCTTTTTCCTCACCAAACTTCCTTCCACATGGGAGAAAGCCTGCAATACTTGCCTTGATGGGACCGCTTTATTTCATTTAACATAGTGATCTCTGGCTCCATTCATTTTCCTGCAAATGAAACAATTTCCTTCTTCCTTGTGACCAAATAAAACCCCTTTGTATAAATGCCACATTTTCATTATTATTAATCTGTTAATGTTGAGTATGGGTCTGATTCTAATTAATGAACATACTCATAGGTTAGCCGTTTAAGGAGATATCAAAAGCCAACATAAAATTAAGTTATGTGTGTTCATGAAGCTTGCTAAAATGCTTGGGCATTACACTAACTACTAAGCTCTGTCTCTGTTCATCCTACAGCTTTTTCTCTAAAACCTAAGTTAGATTAGATGCATTTGTGAAAGCTTATCAGTTAACACAGATAACTAAGTCAACAACAGGAGCACGCAATGCCACAGATTAGCATGTGTGTGCTATTGCTTTCCAAAGACGAAGAAGGAAGCTTAAAAGAAATCCCACACTAGCTCAGAATTGAGAAATAGACGGTTAGCTATTTAGGGGTAGACTCACAAATCAGAATCCTCCGCTGGAACAGAGATCAAAACTGAATCCTGCAGCTGGGAATGAGGCCAGATGCATGCATCAGCATAAATAGTATAAGAGGCCATGCCCCAGTGCACAGGTAACTACTGGCTGTAGGATTTTCTACAACACAAAGAGGCTACAGGCTCACTTTTCTGCAGAACATGAAAGACCATAATGAAGAATAGACACAAATAGGAACAGAAATTTGCAAATATTCCAAACCAAGGGAATTATCTTTGCCTTGGTTTACAGGACCTTTATATAAAAGGAAACCTTAAAACATTGCTAAATTTTGAAAAGTTGGGGACTTCTGAGATGGCTCATTTATTAAATGCTTGCTATATACATATACCAAACCAGTAATCTTCAGATTCATGGAGAGATCATGTCTGAAAAGCTAAGGTGGAGAGCAATTGGAAAAAGTCCAACACCAACTGGCCTCTACAGCCCCCTCACTCTCTCTCTCTCTCTCTCTCTCTCTCTCTCTCTCTCTCTCTCTCTCTCTCACACACACACACACACACACACACACACACACACAACACACACACGCATGCACATGCTTCTAAAGGCTTAAAGTTTGATGAAACTATAATAAATGAAAAGACATAGGAATGATGTGAAAATTTGTTATATACAAATTTTAATTTTAATATACAAGCAAAAGAGTTTTTTTATTCAAGTGATAAATTGAGATACAGGCATGGTGACACATACCTGTAATTATGTCACGCTAGAAGTTGGAAGTTGGGGACCAGAGAATCAAAAGTTAGCAAGTTCAAGATCACCCTAAGTTATAGAAGGAGTTTTAGGATAGTCAAAAGCCTATATGACTCCTTGTCCTCAAAACAAACAAAAAAATGATAAATTGATGTTTCGGTTCTTGACAAAGAATAGTAACTCTTCTGGTTTCTACTCTCACTGTAACCTTCCCAGGGAGCCCAGGCATCTTTTGGGCTTGTGTTTTCTTTCTGATAAACTTGTTATTTTTAAAATAATTCAAAGTTCTTCTTACCCAAGTTTCATCAAGATTTTGCATAGTATTGCAGGTTTCTTTTTTAGAAAAATGTTTCCGTCATTTTGGCTAATTAGGTAACTAAGTATTATCTCTTGGGCATTCATGATTCTCTCTTGGTCAAATAAGCAACTTTAAATGATTTTTTTATGTAACTTTCCAGGGATCAAATCTAAATTTTGGAATAAAAAAACCTTGGATTAAAAAATACAGAATTATCTTTTACTTAAAACAACCTCATGAGATTTTCTATGAGGCCCCCAGAGAAGCACAAATGTTTGATCTTTCATCTTGCAAAAAGTAGAAATAATTAAACCTTTTGGTATGTCCTCATTTTTTAAATAGCTCCACTTTATTATGAAAATTATGAAATCAGAAGAGAAGCTTTGTCTAGGATAAGTGCATATAAGTACCTACAATTGGCATAAATATTTTAAAAGGCATATTGTCAATAGGTCACTAATATTTACTAATTTCTTCACTATCTATAACATGTTGTGGGGAGAACGAATGAAGCCTATAATGGCATATTATTTATTATACACAACAGAGAATTTTACATATATGTTATTGTTGGTCATTATAATAAATTAATCATCATCATTGTCTTTTTATCTATAGGTAAGCACTATTTTCACTCATACTCACCTAAAGGTTTTGCTACAAGATAGATTTTGTGTCTTCAAGAAAAAGGGCACTCTTGGAACTTCATGGACAATTCTGTGCAAATTCTTATCATTCATAGAATTGACTTTATTACTAGCCTACAGCCTGGCTCCACTTAGATAATTTTCTGATCATGCCAGGAGACACTCAAGAGTTTCAGGTATGCTTTATCAAGAAGCATTTGAGTTTTTGAAAGCAGAGAGATGACCTAAACAATAACTAATTACATAGGATCAAGTGAACTGATGAGGAGAACTAGATTTGATTATTAATTTGAAATATTGAGGTTTTATTGTGGACTTTCAAGTTGTATACACTCAGAACCTTTCTTTGCCTTTATGTTTCTTGGTTTCACTGTATTGTTTTAAGCTAAAATAAACTTTTCAATAATATCTGGTTTCCAGTGACCTCTGAGAATTCATTGACTTTCACTGATGTTCTTTGACTTGAAATTAATCATTTTTAGAGATTTAATAAATTATCTTTGTTCTTAACTGGATATCATTGGATAAATCAGCTGTACTTCCAAGATTATTCCATTGTCATGCTTGAGAATTAATCTGTTTAATCATTCACAATTATTTATTTTTATTTATTTATTTTACATCTATACCACAGTTTTCCCTCCCTCCTCTCATCTCATTCTGCGTCTTTACCTCCATCCTCCCAATCCATTCCCCACTCCTGTTTCTATTCAGAAAGTGGCAGTTCTCCCATGGGTATCAACAAAGCATGACATATCAAGCTGTAATAAGACTAAGCAATACCCTCCCTACCATATTTAGGCTGAGCAAGGCAATCCACTATGAAGAATAGATTCCCAAGAGCCAGCCAAAGCATTAGGGACAGACCCTGCTCCCATTGTTAGGTGTCCAGCAAATAGACCAAGCTAAACTGTCACATATAGGTATATGGCTTAAGTCAGCCCCATGCAGCTCCCTGGTTGTTGTTTCAGACTCTGTGAGTTCCTATGAAACAGGTTAGTTGCTTCTGTGGATTTTCTTGTGATCTCCTTGACCCCTCTGGTTCCTACAATCTTTCCTCCCTCTCTTCAGCAGGATTTTCCAAGTTTGGCCTAAGGTTTGGCTGTGGTTCTGCACCTATTTCCATCAGCTACTGGATGAAGGCTCTCTGATGATATTTGGGGTGGTCACCAATCTGATCAGAGGAGATGGCCAGTTCAGCCTAAGTATCCACTATTGTATGGAGTCTTAGATGGGATCGTTCTTGTAGATTCGTGAGAGATTTCCTTGCATCAGTTTTCTACCTGACCCAGAAAAGCTCCCTCTTTCTAGTCATCTCTTTCAGATGATCTCTCCTACTTCCCCATCCCAGTCAGATCCATGTGTCCCCCCATCCCCTTGAGCCATACTTATTCCCTAGCTTCCCTGAGTCTGTGGATTGTAGCATGGTTATAATTTACATTTAATATCCACTTATGAGTGAGTACATACCATATTTGTCTTTCTGAGTCTGGGTTACCTCACTCAGGATGACTTTTTTTCTAGTTCTATCCATTTGCCTTTAAATTTGCTGATGTCATTTAACAGCTGAGTAATACTTCATTGTGTAAATGTAACACATTTTCTTTTTTCCATTCTTTGGTTGAAGGGAATCTAGGTTGTTTCCAGATTCTGTCTATTATAAACAAAGCTATTATGAACAAGTTACCTACTGGTATAATTGAGAATTTTGGGGTGTATGCACAAGAGTGGTACCTGGGACTTGAGGTAGATTGAGTCCCAATTTCCTAAGAAACCACTGTATTGATTTCCAAAGTGGCTGTACAAGTTTGTACTTCCACAAGCAGTGAAGGAGTGTTCTCCTTGCTCCTCATCCTTGGTAGCATGAGTTATCACTTGTGTTTTTCATCTTAGTCATTCTGACAGGTATATGATGGAATCTCAGAGTCGTTTTGATTTGCATTTCCCTGATGGCTAAGGATGTTGAACATTTCTTTAAGTGTTTCTCTGGCTTTGAGATTCTTCTGTTGAGATTTCTCTGTTTAGGTCTGTACCTCATTTTTAAATTGGACAATTTGGTTTTTTTGATATCTGTTTCTTGGGTTCTTTATGTATTTTCAAGATTATCTGTCAGTTGTGGAGTAGGTGAAGATCTTTTCCCATCCTATAAGCTGATGTTTTGTCCTATTATCAGTGTTCTTTGCCTTACAAAAGTGTTTCAGTTTCATGATATCCCATTTATTAATTGTTGACCTTAGTGTCTTGTTTCATGGGAAGGAGCTGCTTGTTTGTCCTGGCCACCCAGCTAGCTTACACCTGAAATAATCACACAGAAACTTATTCATTAAAACACTGCTTGGCCCATTAGCTCTAGTTTCTTATTGGCTAATTCTTACATCTTAATTAAACCCATTTCTATTAATCTGTGTATTGCAACATGGCAACGGCTTACCGACAAAGATTCTAACCGGTGTCTGTCTCAGGCAGAGAATCCATGGCTTTTCCCTGACTCTGCTTTCTTCCTCCCAGAATTCATTTCCATCTTCCCCACCTACCTAAGTTATGCCATATCAACAGGCCAGGGCAGTTTCTTTATTCATTAACAAATGAAAGCTGCACATAGACAGAAGGAGCTCCTACACCAGTGTCTGTGATACTGGTTTCTATTCAGGAGGTAATCTCCTATGTCAATGCATTCAAGGCTATATCTGACTTTCTCTTCTATCAGATTACGTGTAGCTAGATTTAAGTTAAGGTCTTTGATCCACTTGAACTTGAGTTCTGTGCATGGTGATAGATATGAATCTCCTTGCAATCATCTACATGCTGACATCCAGTTATGCCAGCACCATTTTTGAAGATGCTTTCTTTCCTCCACTGTATACTTTTGACTGCTTTTTCAAAAACCAAGTGCACATAAATATGTGATTTTATGTCTGAGTCTTCGATTTGATTCCATTTATCCACCTGTCTGTTTTTAGGCCAATACCACACTGTTTTTATTACTATAGCTCTGTAGTAGAACTTGTGATCAGGGATAGTGATACCCCCTCCCCTGGCCATTCTTTTATTCTACATGATTGTTTTAGCTAACCTGGGTTTCATGATTTTTCATATGAAATTGAGTATTTTTCTTTCAAGGCCAGTTAAGAATTGGAATTTTGATGGGGATTGCATTGAATCTGTAGATTGCTTTTGGTGAAATGGCCATTTTTACTATGTTATTACTACTGATCCATGATCATAGGAGAACTTTCCATTTTCTGATATCGTCTCTTTCTTTCTTCAAATAATCACATACAATTTTACCGCTAGTTATGAAACAAACATTATATCTCTATGTGGAAGGAATATCCAAAAGTCATCCAAAGAAAATGAGCTAGTGTCTGGTATAGAGAGTTTCAAACTCATGTGTGATAGGCATACCACTTTCTGATAGGCCAAGCAACTTAGCAAATTCATGTACATTGAAAACAATTCTGTTGAAAGCATGGATTCCTATTCTGATTGTGTTGTTTTACTCCCTCTCACCATGTCCCTGACCACAGTGTAAAATCTACTTCTGAATTACTATCTCTATGATTTAGACTTCCTACCTGTCATCAAGTGTCCAAGATTCAGCACTTCATTTCAGTGCCCATGCTCACTAGTGACATCTGAACCCAGCCATAGTGAGCCTTTCTCATATCCTTAGATACAGGCTAGCAGAACTTCGCCCTTAGAGATCCTGAATCCTATACCTGACTGGACAGCTCCATCTGTAACGAACCTGGGTCAACTCAACTTACAACTCAGAGCCCAAGGAGTGGCATCCACTATACTGGCAGACATAATCACACTGCTTCTAATAGGTTATAATTTCAGGGTCTGAAGAAAATGACATTTCAAAGCAGGCATTGTTCAAGAAATATACTTCACAATAAGCCTAAAAGACTCTGCAAAAAGAAAAGGCAATTTTCTCCAACCAAAGGGAAAAGTAGCTTCTCACTGATAAAATTGCTGACATCTAAAACCATTAACGCAAAGAAAGAAAAGGAATTTAAGACAGGGTGAAACGCACTTCGGTCCTTCCTCTGTCCCTTGCTAGCTATGAAACTTCAGAGAGTCATTTAACCTCATGGAATCTGTTTCATTATCTACCTAAGTGGACATCTGGGAGAACTTCTAGATAATATAATACATGTGAAAATATATGTATAAAAGTTAATGTGTCAAATTAATATAAAGTATTATACCATTAAAACAATGATTATTAGACTTCTTGGTGGGTAAAGAAAATGTAAGAACAATTTGCAAAATTCACACTAAGAACTTGAAATCTGCAGTCACACTCAATAAAGAATAATCTTGCTCTTTTAGTAACAGATAAACTAAAGCCATGTACTTTTTAAACTAGAAAAAGTAAGAATTTATTAACAAGCTGCCTTCAGCTAATACTCATCTAAAACTATATTTAGATTAAAATATGAATTCCATTGTTCAATACCTTCAACCTGTCCCCCAAATAAGGTAGAAAATGTCCAAGCATTAAAATAGACAACAAAAGATACTTCATCAGTCATATTTTGAATGAACTGATTGTGAGGGACAGGTGATTTGATGTTCCAACCCAGCTTAACCTTGAATACCATTTGTTAGTGTTAAAATAGCCTGAACTTGAATGTGGTTTAAAAAGAACACATTACATCAATAAGACTCATCATGTTTTTCTTAAGATGGACTACCTCACCATGATGCACCTCCACCATGAAAAGTCAATAAAATGTAATTGGCAAAATGGAGGAGGTATGAAAGAGAGCCATCTGGTCAAGAAACCAGTAATTATACATGTTTTAATAAAAAGTGGGTTCATTCATAAAAACAATCCCAACCAGATATTGCAATGGCTGTGAGGAAAAGCAAAGATGTGATGGACCTCAAAAGGTAATGTGTGCTTTTGTGTGGAGGCTCAACAATGTGCTATAAAGCTGATGTCTCATCTTAAACTGCATAGATTGGTGGTTATTTTCCTTTCCTTTTGTTTTTTAAATTCTTCTTTCATGCAATACATACATACCAAACACAAATCTCTTCCCTCCATCCCTCCTACCCCTCCCACATCCCCTCTCCCAGAGATCCACTGCTCCTCTGTTTCCCTTCACAAAAGAGCAGGCCTCCAAGGGACATCATCCAAACATGGCATAACCAGATGCAATAATAATAATAATAATAATAATAATAATAATAATAATAATAATAATAATAATAATGATAGGCATAAATCTTCATGTCAAGGCTTGACAAGCCAAAACTCAGTGGGAGAAAAAGACTCCCATAAGCAGGCAAAAGAGTCAGAGACACCTCCACTCCCAACAAAAAACCCAAACTAAATAACCACAGCTTTTATACAGAGGGCCTAGTGCAGACCCATGCCGTGGTTGCTGCTTTAGTCTCTGAGATGCCTTATAAACCCTGCTTAGCTGATTCTGTCAGTGGTGTTCTGCTGTCCTCAGCCGCTCTGCCTCCTACAATGCTTCCTGCCCGTCTTTTAGGGGATTGCTGAGTCCAGCTTAGTGTTTGATTGTAGGTCTTTGCATCTGCTCCCATCAGTTGCTGGAGGAAACCTCTCTGATGACGTTCAGGCTAGACACCAACCTATAAGTACTGCAGAAGGCCGCATTCATTTACTTAATAACATTTGTAAAAGTTAGTTTAATTCCTCTATTTAATTCCTTTCTTCCTGTTTCTTTGTCTCCAAGTTAAACATCAGACAAATTCAAATATTTCCTTCATGGAAATATGTTTTTGTGCTGTTCTGCAATTTTAGCCACAGTTCACTGGACCCACTCTAACTTATCACTGGCACACGAACGGTGAGGACCAGCATAAACGAAAGCTTGCAGATGTGAAGCTGGTGACCTTTAGATTTCCGGTCTTTGATTAATAGCATGCTTCTGTTGATTTAGCCTAGGATTCTGGTCATCTGTGTTGATGACTATTTCACATACAAACTCATCTTAAACTTTTGGTAATGAAAACTCATTCCCTGTGGTAAGATACCATGCTCAACCTTAAGGCAGAAGGGAGGGGCCTGGTCCTGCCCCAACTTAATGTGCCAGACTTTGTTGACTTCCCATAGGATCCCTTACCCATTTGGAGAAGTGGATTGGGTTTGGGCTGGAGAGGTAGATGGTGGGGAAAGAGGAGCTGGCGGGGGGGGGGCTGTAAATGGAATGTAAAATGGAATTAAAAAAGAAAAAAAATCCTGATGTGAAAGCTCACATAGCTCATATGTGTATATGTGTGTGTATTTGTGTGTGCATGTGGTGTGTTAGGGCTTTAAATATATTTCTGATAAATATTTACTTTATCAGATATTATCCTGTCTTAGAAAACCACAGGCGCTGGGATGGGAACTAGCAGAACAACCCTGTAATATCTATTTCTTTGAGTTTCTTATAAGTTTGGTGACTCAAAGTCTGCTGATAGTTTAAAACATGAATTGCAATGAGTGCTTTGCCAACTTCTTTGTATGATTTTGTTATCAACCTCATTAACTCCATTATATAGATACTGTTAATATAAACATTTATAAATATGAGGAAGCTAAGGAAAGAGGTCCCATAACTTGCCCATGTACTAGTGACATGTGACATGCTAGAAGCAAAATTTGAGCACAGCATTGTCTTAATGCGAAGGTGTCTTGGAAAACTTGGTCTTTGCCAGGTTTCCCAAGCACACTACTTGGGCATGCCTCTAACTTACTGAGCTAGCAATCCCATCAGGAAAAAGAAATTGGGTTGCTCTAATGATGTTTCCTCTTAGTTAGCAGGCACCAGCCTTTTGTAATTACTGCTTCTGTTACTAGCTGTTCACAAACTATTTCTTTACTCGTCAACTGAAAATACGACCCAGCTTCTTAGTGTACAGTTTACGGGAATCTTCTTATCCCTTAAGAAAATGGCAGAGTGTTTATCTACCTTCATTCTTTCAATATCATTCTCATTTTTCAAACTAAAAAATTTATGGAAATCAAAAGACCATGGCAGTTTATTTCAAATTCACTGTGCATCGGGAGCACCAAGTGACCAGGCATGAAGCTAATTTTCAGTTAACAACACATAAATTGTGTGTTGGAGTAATAAAAAGATGGCAATAAAAACTATAAAGCTCACATTTGTAAAACAAAGTAATGAAAAGCAAATTGTCCCTCCATGTGAAGTCAAGTCATGAAATCCCTTTCTATAAAACCTGTGCTTCAAGTAAGTGCCCATGGCACACTCCAGCTATTGATTTCTGCAAGTTAATAATTTCTACCAGTGGTATGCAATCCCTAGATGGCCAGTAAAACATCTGTCAACCTCTGTCATACTCTAAAAAGTAACTCAGTGGGCCAATAAAATTTGTATGTGTCTTTGCTGTGCAGGCCATTCTAGAAGATACAGTGGGGAAATGTAAAGAAAATAAATGTATAAATTGATTCAGAGACCAATGAATCTTAATGACAGCTCTCTAAATAAAAAATATAAAGTCAAATTTAGGACAATCTAATGTCCCTCTTGGAATAAACACAAAGTTTTCTGAAATAGGTCGTTTCAAATATATTTAACTTCATTTATATTTTCTTACAATTGGAAAAACATACTTCTCAAAAATGTTAGACTTTATTCTAGTGACTGATGCCATACCTGTCGGGCTTCAAGACCCCTTTTCAGGATAGAATGTGTTTACTATAGAACCCAGAAAACAGGAAGAAGGCATGGGGCCTTGGCATGGGGTAGCCTATCCTGTTATCTCATAAGTGTATACTAGCTATATATAGCCTGTGGGATGTAACACTTGGCTCAAAAGTGGGACAAGAGGAGAAAGGGCTATACATGTACACATTTGGTGGAGCTGTTGACAACACAGAATTTTCACAATCATCGCTTCTGATAGAAACGCCTGGGGAAACAAAGAACCAAAACATGAACTGCAAATTAATTATATTAACTCCAGGATGTTATAGCCACACACGGACAGGTGTAACACAAGATAAGAGAAGGGCACAGATTCAGACAACACAAGAACAGAATGCCAGTGTTAGAAGACACCGTTCTCTGAGACAAACGTAGGTGGTGTTGTCTGATTCATTTGATTCAGAATGCAACAGATTATTCTTGTTTAGGATAAAATGGACAGAAGTCATCAGAACCCTATTCATAGTGTGGAGTTCAACACAGCTTTTAGCTGTATTCATCTTAGGGACAATCCTGAATATACAGTATAAAAAGCCATGTGAACTAAATGTTGCAAAAGATAGACCTGTTTCTATTCCCAACACAACAGGATGCGAGTGACCTAAAATTATTTTTTCTCTCAATTGGAAATTAAAGACTACCCCCAAAACCAAGAAAAGATCATTTAAATAAAAAGATATGCCCGCTGCTTAGTAGAGCTTAGCATGTTGAGTGAATCAGTACAGTAAACAACAACAACAAAACACAGATCTCCTGCATCTCATATTCTAGCCTGGTTTTCTGGGACCGTTTTAAAAACTACTAGAGGAACTTTCTGACAGTGCATGTAGCTCTCATACTTTGACCCTCTCTGGTGAAAAGGCCCTACTACACACTTGAAACAAGTTCTCCATGGCATTTTTACCCACAGCTAAACGTCAAATAAAAATGAACAGAACAGAAGGATGAGGTTTTATGCCAATAATTCTCTGCAGGAAGATTAGGTTTTGCTGTTAATTTGTTCTGTAACCTTGGGAAGTCTCCACATCTCTCTGAGCCACAGCTCTCTCAAGCACAAAAAAGTGTGTCCAGTCCCCTCAGAAGGATGATGCAAGGACAGCAAGTAGTCAAGTGCATACAGCACATAGCACTGTGATAGCAACTTTCTCAAAGCAAAGGAAAAGAACTACATAATAAAAAGTGTTACAGTGTTATATGGGGTCATAGAGGATAGAATGAGTTGCTAATCTCTTCACCCATGCAATAATAATCACCAATCACAGTCACTAACATTAAACTTCATTACCCAACAAAAACCGTGTGCTAAATGGAATGAAAAAGAAAAATAAAGTCATTATGCAATTGTAATCATTGCTGCCCTGGGTCCAAACAAGACCAATACTGTCAGCAATCAGTCAGATTTTATTAACTATCAGTGGAATCTGGGAACAGTGAAAGGTGGGGGGGGGGATCACTGTCTTTAGACATGTCCCTCCTGCTGAGTTTACTAAGCTCCCATAATCACACAAATGCCCCTGGTGAATCTCGGTGGGTCACAGAACAAAACAAAAAGACGTGATTTCAGGAGGTAAATTTGGGAGGAAGAGGAGGGTGAACAGATGTGGTAGAGAGGTAGAAGATGAGAGTGGTCAGTAGGCAAAATTTATATATGTGAAATTTTAAAGGATAAATTAAAATTTAAAAATGGTCACTGTATGCTTATCCTTACAATATATCCCTGTAATAAACCCATCACTATGATCACTACACAGTTAAAATTACAGCCCAAGATGGTAAACTCTCAACATAAATTTCACAGGTGAAAAATAGCAAAGTTGTCCTTTGCACTCGCATAGGTGGCTCTAAGCCAATGACCTCCCTCCCAACCCCAAAGATGTGGTTATATTCCAAAAAGTTTACTATATAATAAGTACCCATACTTTTTTAACCTAATGCACATATGTGTCCCTTCAAACTCTCAAGGGCAAACTCTTCTAATAAGGCAGCCAATTTCCTGTAGTATTATCTTTGCACACTTAAGTCTGTAAAAACCTCCTAAACAGGAAGCTTACTATCAGTGATGTCTTGATCAAGCCCTTGTGGATGCTCTTCCCGATAAAAGACTCCTCAGCAAATCCAAGTCATCTGAAAATTTCCAAGTAAATTTTACAAACAATATCATCAATCAATGAGCTATCAATGATATTTATTGAATTAATTTTAAATGCATACTCTATAAAGACCTATTTGTCAGTACTTTAGCTAGACTTACATCCTGATGATGCTGTCAAATGTCTTTCCCACTTAGTTACCTGCCTGCTGTCGACAAAACTTTCATTAGATCAAGCCTCATAGTCTGCACTCTCTTTTTATGATTACTGTTGTTGTTGATCGCTTTCACCCATAAAGCCCTGGCATGACAGTGTTTAAGTCATGGAAACCATAAAATATGGGGCTACTAGAAGGTAATCAGATGATGGGCACTGTGAAATAGGTCAATGTTGGTCTCTTAGATCAGAGTGAGTCTACAGAAGTGTATTAGTTTTCAAAGGAGATTGTTATAAGGCAAAGTCATTATACATATTTTCTCTCTTCTACACATGACCATTTCTACTTCTCAGCTACGCTATGACACAGCAAGAGAGACTCTCCCTAGGATACCAACACCCTGCTTTTAGACTTCAATGACACCAGACTTATGAGTCAAATGAACTCTACTCCAACCTCAATTATTTTGTTATGACAATACAAAAATGAACTCATTCAGTAATTCTTTTGCTTTTGTTACTTTGGGTTTTAAAATGTATTTTATTGTTTTGCTCTATTTTTTGAATACCTAAAAATATATTTCAATATCCCTACTGAGCAAAATAAGGACACAAATTTAAACAACTGGCTTCTTCATACATGAGTCACTCCATGTAACTTCAGGTTTGAATGATTTCTATACCCATTTTGTGGGTCTTGAAGTTATACTCAGTTTCCAGTTGTTTCTCTGTCATAAAAAAATTCTATTTGAGTCAATCCTTGGTAAAGGAGCTATATTGTCTTTCTTCCATTAGCTGAGTTCTAAGAAAGACAATGAGTATTTAATGGGGTTGGGATTAGCTGGGTTTGAGCTGCATCAAGGACATCACTCAGAAGTGAGTTCCCTAGGTAGGAATACAATTAGCAGGCAGCATCACTTCCATGTGACATAAATTGCCTTAATATGGCCCAGAAAGAATTCGAATAAAAATTGACACTGCCTACTTTTGTGACGTCCCCTTTGCCTGTCTCTCCTCATCCAGCAGACACAGCACTCAGAACAGTTTCTCATTGGAGATCATGTCTAAGAAAAGGGATCAGTGTCCTGCCTGACGGACCTGCTGTTCTTGAGCCCCAAGGTTCCCTTTGAGCTTTCCATTTCTTTCTTATTAGATGCGAGTGCTGAAGCAATGGAAAAGGAGCTATGGCTCTCATTAGAATGTGTCAAAGAGCAGCAGGAGGGAAAGGAGGGCTTTATTTGAACTTCTAACCTGACAAATCTAATTTGCAGACAAATGAACCTAAGGGAACAATGGCCTCATTGGTCAGAAAGTGTATTCCACCCCATGTCATTATTTCAGGTTACAGCCTGGCAGGCTGTGAAAAGCTTAATAAGGCAAGCTAACCTTTAGTAATCAGTTTATGTTCTGAAAGCACCTCTGCTACAGAAACTCGCTCAGAAAAACATGAGATTCTGTTTCACTAACTCCAATTTTCATCCACTAGTGGCATAAGCATTTATTGAGCACCCATGTTATATGAGGCCGAGGTCTGTAAGTGCAGAAGTGGGGACCTTGTGGTAAAAAGTGGTCATGAATCTGCCCTCACAGAGTTCACAATGTTATGTGGAAGACCAACCCCCCACTGCAAGTTAGGATGAGATACAACATATTTTATTCCAGGACAATGTAGGAAAGTGCAAGAACACACTTAGAAGGTTCTAATTTTGTTTTAGGGTCTGTGACAGGTTCATGGAGAAAGTAACAGCTGTCACAGAAGAATACACGAAACCCACCAGTATGTCAGACCTCTCATTCTGTTTCAGAGACTCTCGTCCTCACTCATCTCTCACTCCAGATGCTCTGAAGGCAGTCACGTCTTAGCAGATTGAGCATTCCTGTGCAGCTGTCACCTCTGAATGCCACTCTCTGCCTAGCATCTTGCTCAGCTCCCCTCTCACACTGTGACTTTCCTCGCTCCCCGCTCAGTGACCATATTGGTGAGAGCCAGATGTGGAATATCTACGAACAGGCGAGATGAACCTCCGACCAATGAAAGAGGAGAGACAGATGTCAAACTTTTTCTTCCATCCGGGAACTACAATGAAAAGACTTCACTTTTCCAAGAGCCACATAACTGAGTCATCAATCATCCGAAGCAGAGACTTTGCTTCATGCGCTTGCCTTTCCGTTCTTCCCTGTTCCTCCTTTACCCCTCACTTTTTGTTTCATGGAGGTGGCTTCCTTCAAAAAGAGTAGTTACTTTTAGCCGTTGCTTTCTGAAACTCACTTTCTGAAAAATTGAAGCGCGTAGAATCTGCCATAACAGATGAGCTATTTTCTAACCAGGAAGAAAGACAAGTTCAAACCCTAAGGTTCTGAGATCTTAATTTAATACGACCAGACAAACAGTAAGAAAATAAAAGCAGTAAATGAACAATCGTTTGGGACACCAATGAAGGAGATAGCTGGTATGTCATTTTCCAAAGTTTCAATATACACTGTCCTGTATGGAAACCCTTACCCACTTGTGACTATTGAACATTCAAATTATGGTGAGTCAAAACTGATAGGAGCTGTAAATATGGGGAACAGACAATATTCATAAGTTAGGATCAAAATAAGTAAAACATATCAATTTTTATCATTGATGAGATAAAATTGTCAGTGCTATGGTGTGTTGTGTTAAATAAACAGCACTAAAATTGATTTTACCACCTTCCCCTTTCCTTTTTTAATGAACCTAACATCAAGTGTTAAATTATATATGTAATTTTCATTATATGTTTTTAATCTTTTAAAATTAAAAATTATATTATTTTCCCTTTCTCCAACTCTTCCCATGTGCTCACCACCTTGATCTCTCAAATTTATAGCCACTTTTTCTTTTTTCCTTAATTATTCTTTTACACACACACACACAGAGAGAGAGAAAGAGAGAGAGAAAGGGAAGGAGGGAGGGAGGGAGGGAGGGAGGGATTAAAGGAGGGAGGAAGAGATTGAGATTTCAGGGCTGACCACTTCATGTTAAATAAACTATTGGAGGAGAGAGGTTTTTCCCTGGGGAAGACTATTTCTCCCCCTTTCAGTGTTCTTTTATCCATTTGGAGTTGGAGTTGGGTTTCATGCAAAGTGACAAATAAGGGTCTAATTTTGTTCTTCTACATGTGAACATCCAGTTTTCCTAGCGTCATTTGTTAAAGATGCTTTGTTTTCTCCAGCGTATGATTTTGGAATCTTTTTCAAATACTAAATATCTGTAGTTATATTTATTTATGTTTGGGCCTTTGGTCTTATTCCATTGGCTTGCATGTCTGCTTTGTGGTGGTATCATATTGTTTTTATTACTATGAATCTGTAGTATATCTTATAGACTGGAATTGTAAAGAGTCCAGCATTATTCCCTTTGTTCAGGTTTATTTTGACTATCTAAAGGATTTTGCAGGCTCATAAAAATTTTAGGATATTTTTTCTATTTCTGTGAAGAATGAGATGGGGATTTTGATTGGGATTGCTTTGAATATATAAATGATTTATGGTAGAATGGTCATTTTTACAATATTCAATCCATAGCATAGGATGTCTTTCTCATTTTCTAGCATTTTTCTTTATCAGAAATTTGAAATATTGGGCAATTCTAGTTTATATTTCATCTTAAAGATAATGGGAAGTCACATATAGTTCCAAGCAGATAGGAATATAATCATATTCTCCTTTTTTGAACATAGCTCTGGCATCAAAAACAATCTAGATGCACAGACCATGATGAAAATGCTGAAATAATTCAGAACCAAAATATGCTTGTGTGTGTTAGTGTGTGTGTGTCCACATCCATGTGTGTGAATACAGGCATAGACGTGTCATGCATGCCACAAGTAAGGAAGTCAGTGGACAGCCTTCTGGGTTGATCGTCACCTTCTACCTTGTTTGAGATGGTGTGTCTTCATTATTTTCATTATGTTTGACCTCATATGCTAGGATATCTGGCTCATAAGCTGCTCGAAATTCTCTTGTCTCTGTCTCCCATTTCCCAGTAGTAACACTGCCATTACAGATGCTGCTTTACATATTTGACTTTTTATGGATTCTGGAAATAAAACGGAAGCTCTCACTCAGGTACAGTGAGCAGCATTTTCACACATGGATCTCTCTTGCCAGTCTCAAATGAAGCTTTATCCTGGAACTGAATTAGTATTGATGCTGCTGGAGAAATAGTTTGGGAGTTAAGATCACATACTGCTCTTCCAGAGTATCTGAGTTTAGCTCCCAGCTCCCACATTGAGTCACTCACAACCATCTGTAATGTCAGCTCCAGGGGAATCCAATGCCTCTGGCTTCTGAAGGTATCTGTACTCATATGCACATACTCACACACACATACATGTAATTAAAAATATAATAGAAAAGAAGTAGCATTTGTGCTACTAATCAGATTCAGGAAATAAAGTTAACAAGGTCTAATGAAAATTGGATGCAGCTGTAAAAGAGACATCATCGACTTGCTGTGGGTTTGCACAAGAACAATTGGAAGATGAAAATGCATTTTCAGAGTTACATAATAGTGTACATTAATTTATCTTTGGGAATGTAAAGTCTGGCATGTCTGCAGTAACCAAGTGGAGACAATGCTAAGCTAAGGGTCTGATTCTACTGTTGTTTCATTACAGTCAAGTTCATGGGGTAGAACCCAAGACTCTGAAACAACATAAAGTGATACAGAAAGAGGGCATGCCATGCCCTCATTTTAACTAAAACATGTCTCTACGTGAAATGTTTCTGTATGAATGTCAACAGGAGGTTGTCTATCCCACACCCTCTTATAAGACTGCATGATTCAGAATCACCTATGCTTTTTGTATCTTCTCCTACATGACAACAACCCCATACTTCTTAAACCCTGTTGTTTTGACTATAACATGATTCAGCCTTCTTTATTATCACTGTTGATGCATGTTCCTTATTTACTGAAGAGTGTTGGACTATGTCTTATTTACTAGTCATTTCTAACCCATTCTCCATTATCCTGTGAAAACTAATACATACTACATTATGGCTACTGGCTTTCCTGGGCATCTCATCTTCAATGGCACTTCATCCCTCATTGCTGTAAACACACGAAGACCCTGCAACCTGGAAATTATAGTTTCAGACATCACTTTCTGTCATATTTTTCTAATATTTCTTTTTGCCCACCTGCTTCTTGTTATCAATCATTTTGGAACTTTTTCCTGCCTAGTTAATTTTTTATTTTCTTCCTCATCCTGCTTATATTTTTATCATTTTTACCATCTGAACATTTTGGCTATTTTCCGGTTTCTAAAATTTATTGAGATTAAACATACATGATCTCAAACATGAATGTCTTGGCTGTCTTACTTCAGGAACCATGTTATTGCTGAAAAAAATCCACAAAACATAATAAGTCAGATTGATGTCACTATAAATTTGTGTTCAGTGAGTCACTGAGTATGTAATACCAGATTATTCTTTCTATCACTGCCACGAATACCTGAGAAAAGTAATTTAAAGGAGTGATTTGTTTGGGCTCATGGTTTCAGAGACTTCAGTTTATGGTTGACTGGCTCTGCAACTACAGGGTTGAAGGCAGGACTATCATGGTAGAGTGGCACACATTAGGGCACAGCTACTAATCCCATGGAGCAGGGAAGTAGAAATAGAAAAAGGAAGAGGTCAAGGTCAAGATACCTTTCAAAATCATACTATATTGACCTAATTATCCCAATCTGGTCCTATTTCTTAGTATCCTACTACCTCCCACTAATTCTGTTGTCTAGCAAATCCATCAATAGAGTAAACCAATTGATTAGGCCAGGGACCTCATGTCTTAAATAGCATCAATAGCTAGGAAGTAAATCATCAACATATGAGCCTTTTAGGGCAATACTTCAGATCCAAACTACAACAAGCATTAGCCTCAGATCTGATCATTTCTCTTGAGTAGCACTTCCTCATATTCCTAAAGACTTACTAAATTCCTATCAGTATCGTACAATGGTAGGTTTCCATACTTCTGTCTTCAGTCTTAGAAAAAAAAGGCTAAATTTTGCCTCATAAGGAAAGTAATCACTGTCATATATACACACCCTCAACTTCTCATCAAATAATAGGAAATATCATTGCATTTGTACTCAGAAACCTAGAGATCCACATAGCTAAGACATATCCCTTGATATATTTTTGAATCTCCTTGATCTTCAGTCATTCTTGGAACTTAGTCCTTTGAACTTCTATGACAATAGCTCACAAACAGGGTTATTTATGAATATAAATTTAAATCTCACAGTCCTAGAGGCTGAGTCCCAGAACAAGGTACCAGTATACTCAGTGTTTGGAGAGGACCCACTTTTAGTATCACAGATGGTACCTTCCAAGTATGCCTTCCCAAGGTAGAAAAGGTGAGAAAATTTCTCCCAGATTTTCTTCAATAAGAATAGTAATTTACTCATGAGAACCCATCTTCATGACCTAATCACTCCTCAAACCTCAACTACCATTTAGGATTAATATTTCAACATATAAACTTGGGGCAAATAATTATTTATACTATATAAACACTCTGTGTAATTTTCTTCTCTGTGCCATTCTAAATAGTCTTTGTCAAAAATCTTTAAGCATCTTTAAGTGTTTAGCATATTTAAAACAAAACTAAAGTAACTCTTGAGTTTACCCCTAAACATCTGAACACTATATCACCCTCCTCCAAAGCTCTGAAATATCTCCAAGGATCAGAAAACATCTTGGAAAAGTGGATAGAAAGAATATAAGAACCAGAGGATGGAGAGGCGTGCTTGAAGCACTATATTCTGAGGCTAGAGAATTTCAACCACCTGAATGGTTAAAAACACTTGTTCTTATAGAGGACCTATAAAAGGAGACTGTTGGTTTCCCGGTCACCCGGATGGAAATAATCACACAGAAACTATATTAATTACAACACTGTTTGGTCAATGGCTTAGGCCTATTCCTAGCTAGCTCTTATATCTTAAATTAACGCATTTCTATTATGTATCACCACAAGGTTGTGGCCTACCAGTAAGGTTCCAGCATCTTTCTCCTTCAGCAGCTACATGGCATCTCTCTGTCTCTGCCTTCTTTCTCCCTGCATTCAGTTTAGTTTTTCTACCTAGCTCTATTCTGCCTTGTCATAGGCCAAAGAAGCTTCTTTATTAACCAATGATAATAAAACATATTCTCACAGCATACAGAGGGGAATCCCACATCAAGCACCCTGTTCCAGTCCCAGGACCCACATGGCAGCTCACAGTCTTCTATAACCCCAACACTACAGGATTCAAAACCCTCTTCTGACTGCCAAAATAACCAGGTATACACATAAAATAACAAACTAAGTCACTTTTAATATGAAAGAAACACTTTTTGGGCATATGTGACTATTGTATCCAAGGACTCACACCCCCTACAGTCACCTACACAAATCCACACAATATAGAGCCCGTAACATTTTGTCAAGGATAGGACAAAGCAGATATCACAACTGCTGGCTAAAAAGGCAAAAGATTAAGGTGCAGCCACTGCGCTGAAGTTAAAACAACACTGATAAGTTGCTGAAATTCCATCAAATAACTTTACTTAAACTCAGCAGGTCATTTAATTATTTTGGAGGGGGATGGTCTAGACAGGGTTTTGCTGTAGCTATCAAGTCTGTCCTGGAACTCTTGTAGACCAGGCTGGCCTCGACCTCACAGAGATACACCTGCCTCAGCCTCCTGAGTGCTGGGATTAAAGGTGTGTGCCACCACCACCAGGCTAATTTTTTTAAGTGGGGCAGTGAGATGATTCAGCAGGTAACCATGCTGGCCACCAAGGCTGACAATGTAAGTTCTATTCCCCTGACTCACATAGTGGAAGGAGAAACCCAACTCCCCACAAGCTGGTCTCTGAACACCACACGTGTCATGGACACATACATACATGCATACACACCCACACATAAAATAAATGAATGTGATTTTCAAAAGTCAGGAAAACGGGAGGAGGGCTTGTTGGAAGAAGAAGGGGTTGGGGTCATTATATCTATTTCCTCATTTCTTACCAACATCTAACAAAAAACCAATAACTAACAACCCGACTTATGCCCCAAACCTCTAAATTCCTTGAGTAAACACTGCTTCACACTACATGGGTATGCTATTCAGTAACGTGTACTCTTCCCTCATCAATTTTGTTTTTCTATTTTTAATTATGCTGCTTTTAAGAGATGCACGATTGCTTTTATTGTTGCTGTAACTCTCACATTTTTACTTCTGTTCAGCAAAGAGATGGGAAAAGGGTTATCCACATGCCATGCAGGCAAAGCTGAACGTCTTCATTCCACTGGTCTATTGAAGTCTCTGCCAGTTTCCTGTACTAGACCTTCAGGTGAAGCCCTGAACAGCAATGCCAACCAATTAAAAAGGTGCCCATTAAGTTAAAAATCACTCAGAAGAGCATGAAAAACCAATCCACCTTTCACAGAGTCGTGGCAAACAGCCTAGCCTGGGGGTTTCCCAAGCCTTTATTCACACTGGTTTCAATAGCTCTTTATGAGGATAGATATCTTTTACTATGTAGTCTTTAACTTTCCAACCATTTAACATTAAGTTATGAACTAAGAGAAAGCAGCAGCAGGAAATTCAGCGAGGTAGACGGCTCCCCTGACAAAAACAACTCAAGTCCAATAGCTCTGAAACCTCCATCCCTAGGACAGAGTGTAATAGAGCTGGTGTTTGCAGAGTCCGTTTGTCGCCATCCCTCTATGATATAATACCATATTTAACAAATAGTTTTCTCACTCATTTCCCTCTAAGGAACTGCCCCACTGGGAACACTATTTTCTCTTATTTCTAGTGCTGGAATCATTCCTCTTTGGCGATTTCTAGCCCAGTCTCTATTGGACATCTCCAAAAGTAGTTTCCAATATAGGAATACTAGGCCCTACATCTAAATATTTCATTTCGATTGGCCCATACAGCTTGCCATGGGATCCCATTATAAGTATTACACTTTTTTATTTGAGTGCTCCCACATATGCCAGGTGCAATGTGAAAGCTGCTCACAAACTTTCTTTGGGACCAAGAGTGTTGGTGTTTTATATAGCATACATCCCCACCTTTTTTTCTCCATAAGCAAAAGTGTGGTTTTATCTGCTTGATCAATATCACGCATGGACTAATGTAATAGAGTTCCCATGGATCTAAAATACCCATGGTAATGTTCTTCCCCTGGCCAATAATAAGTGTAATATACTACTATGAGATGCTTTTCTAGTTGAAGAAGAGTAAGAAAAGTCCAAGTAGCACTAGGTAAAGAAATGTATATTCGTGTGTGTGTGTGTGTGTGTGTGTGTGTGTGTGTGTGTGTGTGTGTGTGTGTGTGTGTGTGTGTGTGAAGGGAGAGAGAAGGGTGTGGAAGAATTTAGAGGATTTCTCTTCCTAAAATACATAGGTCAATCTGTAAACCTGCAAGTACAGCTACTATGGGCTCAAGATGGAAGTGGGGTGGGGAGTGGAGATTTGCTAAGGTCAAAACCAACACAATTAGAGTGGTAGACCAGGAAAGTACTTATTAACCATGGCTCTTAGCTTTAGGCAACATAAAAGATCCTGTTTCAGTTAAAGTAAAATTAAAGATAGCTTATTAAAATTATTCAACGTCTGGAAAATTCGACTGTAAGCTATACTTCTCTCAATAAAACTCCAAATGTCACAGCACAATGCCGTAAGGTGCTGCAGTGGGAGTCTCGGTCCTGCCGCTCCGTCTGGGAACAACACGCTGTGCACCCATTCACCTGTGCTGCTATCTCTGATTCTGAGTAGTAGCCTGAAGCACCTATGTGGGAGAGCCTAAGTGCTTTTCAACGCCTTTGGGCGTGAATGACCATTTCACAGGGTCAAGGAGCATGAAGGAATAGGAGAGCACAGAAGCTCCAGGAGAGAACTGAGCATTGGAGATGAGGCATGACTGAGCGGCTAAGCTGGGACGACCTGTGAGCAGATCTGAAAAGGGAACACTCCTACTAGAACTCATACTTCTCATTCCAGGAGTTATGGAAACTGAGACTTACGTAAAAATTTTGTTTTCTTCCTCATTGACTATTTGTCTCTTTAGTGTAGACTTTAGCGTTTTTTTCTCACTTAGTTGACCCAAAAGTGGCCTAGCTCACTCAGAATCCTCCTTAGTCCCTCATCAATTTGTCATTTGCAGAAAAAAAAACGCACAAAATTCTTAAAAGAAAATGGGGTGGGGATAAACATTAGGCATTGCTGGCAGTTTGTACATGGTAGCATCTATTATCTAAAATTATTCAACCTTTCTACTTAAAACAACATTTTGGCTTTTATAGAAACCAATAAAAATAAAGCCAGAGGGAAACCAAGGCATCATGATAGAGCCAATATGTCATCTCAGGTCTAGATCACCACAGCCTGAGCAATGTGCAGCCTTTGCTTATGAATACTTTTTCCTTACCACTGAAGACACCACTGCCCATATCAACAGCCCAACCTTCAGCCTTGTCTCACCTCTGTGAGCATCTTTGTGTTTTATCACTGGGTCATGCTGAAGGCTGAAAAAGACATTAAGTATGGGTCAGTTTTAAAAAAAAAATCACTGAAAAGCCACCGTTCCCGACACCAATGGATAACAAGCAGAAAAGAAACACATTGTACTGCCGTATCTGTGACTATCTCTCAGCCAGAACAGAGCTCACCGCGTACCACTAAATCCCTTAACTGCTACAGCACAGCCATATACATCTCGCCAGGACAGTCTCAGGAGACATGTCTAAGGTAGTTTCAGCTCAGTACGGGGGGGGGGGGGGGGGGGGGGGGGGGGCGGGGGTGTCTTTCAAAATCACGTCTCTGTCGGAGAAGTTGATGAAAATGACAAGCACGTGTGTAGAACTGACTTTTAAAACCCTTTCCCACACTGAATGCTTTATTTAAATACAGCTTCAAGCAATTCAAAGGCAAGCAAGCGCTCAGGAGAGATGTTAACAACTCGTTCTGTACACAGCCCTACCCCCAGTGTGTCGGTGCAGTTCCGGAAACTGACAGAGTCGGACTTTCAAACACAGCAGACCTTTTCCGCCTTCCGGGAGTCTCCCTATGTGGGGAGCCGTAAGCAGCATGGAATTTACGAGGCCAATTATAATCACCTGGATTTGTTTTGATTACGCTGTCGCTTGCTTATTGCTCCCTTTCTAATTTGTTTGTGAAATCGATATGCACTAGTAGAGGATGGGTTTTTTTCACTAAGGAAAAAAATGAACTGTTCTCATAGTATAATAAAAGCTAATCATTACTAGTTTCCTTGATGCATTCTCTAATTTGGTTACCCAGATAAATAAAGGAACAGTAAAAAAAAAAAAAAAAAAAAAAAAAAAAAAAAAAAAAAAAAAAAAAAAAAAAAAAAAAAAAAAAAAAAAAAAAAAAAAACTGGTTCTAAAAGCCACAGATAATCTTTTAAATGTGATAATAGGCATCAATTTCTTCACAACGTATCAGTACATTCTTCTAAATAACAAAATATAAACAAACCATGGTGTAGTATATAAATATGTTTAATTAACAGAAAACCCTCTTTTTGAAACTCTAAAAGTTGCACAAAATATCACAATGGCATAAAACGTGGAGATGCACGAGCAAAACCGAGCCTAAATGACCTTACAGTCTACAGTTCAGTCTGCTGAGCCTGTGACAGCTGTGGCTTCTCACCAGTGCTTTTTGTCATCCTTTGGGCAGTTCAAAGGGGCAAGGGTCACCCTTCATTCCTGCCTCTTCCCACACATATGTTTTCATCTCTGCACATATCATTGTGGAATGTCTCTTTCTTTTCAAAGATGAGCTATCATTAAACAAATGCTCATTAGTAAAATATCCCTCATCAGAAATTAATAGAATCAAGAATTTCTGAAAATTAAAAAGTCCAGAGTCCTCTTCTCTAACTATGAAGCCTCATTCAAAGCAGTGTTTAAAGGTAATTTACATTGCTTTGGGTTTGAGCAGAGTCAGCCGTGTGCCTAGGAGTGAGCATTGTCTGTCTTTCTAATTACATCTGTTTTCTAGAAGATATTTCTATCATTCATTGAAATGATCTTTCATGTTTACGATTCGTATTTCTTTATCTTTGTTAGCCACATCCCATGAACACCTATACCTTGTATGTACACTTGAAAATCAGCAAATTTAAAATTCAGTGTTCTCAAGTCACAGCTAAGAGCCAGTACTGCCCACTCCCCAGGCAGAATTGATAAAGCCTAAGGTGGCCATGCCAGCAGCTTGCAGACACACTTAGGGAAAACAGGCCTACATCAGGTCTTCAGAAGGACACCAGAAGCTGGCTCTTTCTGGAGAGGAGCTCTTGTTTCCTGTTTTGCACAAGGGCTCTTACTACAATGGGAGTTTCAAGATGCAAACCCTTCCTGTGCCACGTGTCACTAGAACATAAGACACTAGTGCTTGCTGAATGAGGAGACACAATCCAAATAAAAATGCTAAGGTAGCGAAATAAAAATAATTACAGATAGGAAAGAGTATGATATAAGAAAAGGAATTTGGAAATTTTCTATAAGAGTAGTTAAGTATTTTTCCTGCAGAAAATAAAATTATCCAGTCCAAAATTAGTGACTAATACAAAATTAGTAATCATAATACATGGTACTTAAATGGCCTGTCAAATTATAACTATGTCGATAAAATACTCCTTCAGAAGCTTGAGGAGAGTTCCATCGGCAAAGCACCCGAGGCATGAGGACCTGAGCATAGGTCTAGCACCCACATAAAAAAGTAAAAGCCAGGCATAATAGCACGGAGAAGGCAGAGACAAAAAAGTCCTGAGAGTTTGCTGGCCACCTTCTCTTGTGGAAGCACTGAACTCCAGCTTCAGTGAGAGATTCTTATCTCGAAAACTACAGTGATGGTGGTCGAGGTAGAGTGCCAGCCGCTCAATCCTTCACACAATATCCCTTCATGATAGGTTTGTCTAAATAAGTGGGTGATTGTTGACCTGAGGTCAGGGGCAGTGTACAACATGATCCTAGGACTTCTTAGGATTTTTTTTTAACTTAAGAAAGTATTTGAAGAAAAGAGGCTGTGGGAAGGATGACCACATGCCAAAAGAGTATCAAAGTTAACTAAGTTAACTTGGAAGCTCACAGAAGCTAAAACTGGAAAAATTTTCAGCACAAATATAAAAAAAGTAAAGAAAAAGAAAAAAAAACAAAAAACCAAAAAAACAGCAATACCATTGAATTCAACACAGAAAATAAGTAGTCATAGGTCAGAGCAACTTTAAAATGATTGAAAAAATACACAAATGAAAAGCAGAGGGTATCTCTTCCATAGTAGAATATATATATATATATATATATATATATATATATATATATACATATATATATAGTGAGGTAATAACAATGAAAAAGGGGGACATGAATTTGAAAGATAGCAAGAAGAGGTATATGGGAGAGTTGGAGAGAAGAATGGGAATGGAGAAGCAATGTAATTACGTTATAATCTAAAAAATAAAACACACTGTAGATAGAATAGGAGAAGGAAAAAAAATCACTGCAACGCCACAATAAAAGCTGCTACCAGTAAGATCCACTGAAGCATGGTGGAAATGGCTGGGAGAGGACAAAGAAACACCGTATATATACATTGAATACAGAGTGAAACAGGGACAGTAGTGAAGGATCAAGCTGCCAAGGTTAGCTCTTTTGCATAAAGTCAGTGCCTGTCATGCATTCCCCGCAACGCACATACTGAGAAGGACACCAGGCCTCTGAGTCATCTCCAAATCCATAACCCAAATTCAATTATGAGAAAAGATCAGAAAGAGCCATATTGAGGGAAGTTTGTTGAATCTGAAATGACTCCACAGGTTCATGTTTTAAATGTGTGTTCCTCAGCTAGTAGTTGTTTGAAGGAACCTGTACAGTTCTTAGCTAGTAGAAGAAGATCACTAGGAGTGAACCTTTGATTTATAGTCCTGATTTTACAGTCCTTCTACCCCCTCCTCTACAATAATATCTCAAGGGCCACAGAGTGAGGAACATTGCTATCTCATTTAGAGCTGAGTGCTCTAGATAGAAACACAGGACAACACAGTAACAGTGACCTCAACATTTATGAAATGGAGAAAAGGAGACTCCTCTCCAGCTCTCCACCCACAGTTTCCCGCACATCACTTTCTCATCATGCAGTGTTTTGCCTGAGCTGTCTCCTCCAGCTAGAATCAGACATAGAAACATAGACCCTTGTTGACTAGCGATCGTGTGCCATTGTCAGATTATTTGAAGACATTGGTTGATGACAACAGAAGCCACCCCGAAGATCATCTAATCCAGTGCTTCTCAACCCTGGCAGACCCAGTGCCTCTGTCTGGCTTTCATTTTTGTTGTTCTTTGTTGTTATTGCTGATGTTCTTAACAAGTATTTTTCAGTGGTCCCTCATTATCCTACAGCTGAATCCAAATATAACATAACCAACATAACCATTTCAAATGCTTGTGGGCAAGTTTATCTATACTGAACTCTATGTATAATGAAAGGGAGGATGGCAGAGAACTAAGTTCAAATAAAATACCATGCATTCTATAGTGAAGATGTTTGAGCACAACCTACTAAGAAACACAAGAAAGCAGTCAGACACTCGAGTTCTGCATTCATTATCCAGGCTGTTACTGCTACAAATGTAGATTGGCATGAGCGTTACAAGTCAAATTACTGAAGGAGCTTCCTGTTGGCATATCATTTCCTACATTGTGAACAACTCTTTGAATGTTCCCCCCCTCTCAAAAATACAAGTTAAATTTTCTCCCAAGGAGCAACTATAAAATTTAACACCTGTAAACTGTGTGGCCGCAGTCCCTGACACGACACCCAGAATATGCTAGTGTATATGCAGAAGAGTTAAACTCTAGGTCAGAAGCTCCGAACAAATTTCACCTCTATCTTCAAGGTCCTCAGGGAGACATTCAAAGCCATGTTCATCCTGGGGCATTTCTAGTTTCCACCATATAAATATGGCTGAGTTTCAGCAATCAGTTTGACAACTAAAAACATCCCCATGCATTACTAAAAGGTATCCAGGACTTCAAACCACTGATGCAAGCCAGCCAGTGGTGGACTGAAATGGAGGCTGAGCTCCGCATTAGTCCTCTAGCATGGCCACAGAACTGGCCAAAGGATGGAAGTGATGCGGGAAGAGTGAACATCTCTCCCTCTGTTCACTCCTGTCTCCTCCATTCCTTAGCCCTTGGTGCTCAATGTGTAAACTGGTGCAGCTTTCCTGTTCCCCCTCAACACTAAAAACAGCAGAAACTTCTTCCTGTAGCGAATTAGGTTGGTACGATGAATAACTAGGCCAGCTCAAGAATAATAACTATATTTTAATGGCTATAAGGGGAAAACTCACGCTACAAGAGTGGGAGGTCCAACTTTCTATATGTCCGGTGGGCACCGCGCAGAGAGGGCACACACCTTAATTCTTCCAGTTTTTCTTCTTCCGCTGCAGGTAGCCACACCTTAATTAGATGTGATTGGTTGATAGAGTTTCCCCATCATTGAGAGTGTCCCTCTTAAAAACATGTTTCCCCTTGATATGCATTAGTTAGGAATTCCCTGAAAATCTAGGGACCCACTTTTCCATTGGAGCCTTTTTATATGTTAGCCCCAAGACAAATATGATAAAAATTCTTGGGGATTTGTCCCTAAAACAAGGAAGAAATGTGATTATTTTAAATTGTGTCTCTAGGCACTGACATTGGCCTTTGTTCTACTGGAGAATCTCAGATGCAGAGCTCCAGGGTGAGGAGGGAGTTGGGGAGAATAGAGAAGTATTCTCTGAATCCTATGGCTTCATGGTCTTTCTTTCAACATAATGTTATACAAAAGCTAGCAACAGCCCAGGAGGAGAGAGCACGGGAAGGGGTGTGAGGGTGTCTCATAGCTGAGCATCTTCCAGCTGAAGTCGCAGTCCACCTAAGCCACTTTGGGACATATTACCCTTCTGGCAGAAAGACCATCTTGCCATTTTTACCATTGGGGAACTTATTTGGTTGGTCTGTTTTGCAGGGATTTGTTTTGTTTTTATTTTGCTGTGCTGGGAACAAACCCAGAGTCATCTCTTTGCTAAGCAAGTGTGCTAACATGGAGCTGCGTCCCCAGCCTCCCCAGCCACCATGCACTTGATATAATGTTAGACGAGTTTCCTAACTACCTCAGATTGATGGAAATGTTTACCACAAATGTGTTTTTCTTATGCCAAGTATCCTTTTTTTACAGCTTGCTTTTGGGTGAGATAAAACTATAATGTGTTATAGTTTTTTGTTCTGATTTTTTTGGTTCTAAATTACAGTCCTTTGTACATGAAGAAACTGTTTCCAGGGAAAAGTGCTTAGTATTGTATTACCATTCTTTGCATTGATAAAATTCCTAAACAACCTGTCAAAATGACAAAAACTTCTCAGTAAGCACCATCAGACAAATTTGACACAGATCCAGTACCACATAAAGGTTCATTAAAATTATCTAATTTAAGGTTCATGAAGCTATTTCTGAAACAGCACTTCATTGTGTGAAATGCTGTATGCTTTTCTGAGAAATACTGTTGGCATATTTAAACCCATCAAAGTTATCACTTGTTAGGGATTTCTGTTAGATGATGCTTAACAAAAAGTCAATTGTACATTCTAAGAAGGATTAATATTCATTGAACAAATCAAAAGGCATTTTGTTCATCAAAGATTAAGTGCTTCGGAGGTATTACAGAAGAAGAAACTTGATGGCTAATTCCCTTTAAAATGTGGACTTTCGAACTAAATGTAGAGAAGTACCTGATTCCAGCTTTTTAACGAGAAAATACATTTTTTTATTTAGCAATCGCCAAATCAAGACTGGATGCTTTTGTAATCCAAAGAAGTTCTTTCCTTTTCTTGTATTTTCTTTCATGGGTATCTGTTGCTACTGCTGGTACTACACAACACAGACCCTGAGGCAAACACAATGTGAGTGGAACCCACATCTACCTCTAAAATAGATTCATCATGCGCTTTCCTACTAGATGGAAATACAGGAAAGATACATTTGGCTTCATTCAGCTCTACTTGAGAGAGATGTACTAGTCATTGTGGATAGCAAAGTAGGTGGTATGCAATTTTTCCCTTGGAAAAATCAGACAACTGAAGCGAAGATGAAGGAAAGGCTAACCCAAGTTAAGATGTGTCCTGGTTATCCTAGATTGTCAGCTTGACCTGGTGAATGTAGGGTCCTAAAAGAAGACTCAGTTGAGGAGTTGCCTGGATCAGGTTGCTCTGTGGGTCCGTGAGGGACTCTCCTGATTATTAATTGATGTGGGAGTTCCCAGGGCACAGGGAGAAGCGCCATTCATCACACAGATGGTCCTGGTTGGTGAAGAACTAGCTGAGCGGGAGCCGGTGAGTGAGCTGAGGAGCAGGCCCTCAAGCAGAGCCCTTTCATGGGTTCCACGTGGAGTTCCTGCTTAATTTTCTAGCCTGACTTCCCTCAATGATGGATTGTGAGGTAGAAATACAAGTCAATTAAAGCCTTGCTGCCAAAGTTGCTTTGGTCAAAGAGTTTTGTCACAGTAGCAGAACAAAAAGCAGGACAGCATCCGGAACGTTCGTATCACTGGGGGAATTCGTCTAACTCCTGGCCCTCTCCACCTGCAGCTCCAGCTGGTACAAGTAATCCTTGCCTCTACTCTTGGTCAGAACTGAATATTCCCCTGTACCCCTTGCCTAGGTCTACACTGCAGCAATTCCCTGTCACTTTGCTTGTGCCCACAAGCTCCCTTCCCCCCTAAGGGAAGGAAAACAAATGGCATAAAGTCCTGACCACTTGAAGCTCTAATATAGTGGTGCTTTCCATAAGAATTTCTCCCAAAGACTCATATATTTGAATGCTTGGTCCCCGACTGGTGGAATTGTTTTGGGAAAGATTTGGTAATGTGGCCTTGTTGGAGGAAGTGGGTCACTGGGGATGGACTTTGAGGTTTCAAAAGCCCATGTCAGACCCAGTCTCTCTCTCTCTCTCTCTCTCTCTCTCTCTCTCTCTCTCTCTCCCTCTGTGTGTGTGTGTGTGTGTGTGTGTGTGTGTGTGTGTGTGTGTGTGTGTGTGTGTGTGTCTGTTTATGGACTAAATGTGAGCTCTCTGCTACTGCTTCAGCATCATACCTGCCTGCTGCCATGCTCACCACCATGATGGTCATGGACTCACAGTCTGAAACTCCAGTTAAATGCAAGCCTCCAATTAGGTGTCTCCTCGCAGCAATGAAACAGAGACTAAGGCGTATACTGTGGAGGAGAGCACCAGCAGCTTCGACAAGTTATTCATATACTGTGGATATTATGGGGAAAGTAAAGAAAATTAACACAGCTTTAAAGAGTAGAAGCCTTATGACTATGACTAGTTTTCAGTCACTGTGCTTTTAAACTGATTAAGTATATTCTTGCTGCGGTCATCTGAGATTAGCATTTAGCTCCTCCTGCAGCTCTTTAAGCACCTGAGCCAAGTCCCTGAACCTCAGGAGTTCTAACTTCTGGCCAGTTCTCATTGCTCTGAAGGAGGGGCCGCCTTTTCTGATGCAAAGAAATCCTGTTGCTGCAATGGGTTTGCTGGATATGATTTCCACCTTTGATGAAGTCCAGGGGGCATCTCAACAAGATATTCTGTCCCAGAGGTTGATCTCTTAGCTAGTACTTGACTCTCTAATGTATGTAATTATCTAATAATGTATGATTTGACAGGATTCTCTATGTTGACACGCTTGAAGATACTCTGATAATGAATCTCATCCTGCTGTAAAATGTAATTATTAGGAAACCCACTAATTTTATTAATTACCCATGCCTAAAAAATTGTGCTGAGGTGCATACAAAAGCTATGAAATCCCAAACTCAGCTACTTAGTAATATGAAACTGTCTTTAAAACAAGAGGAGGGAAGAGAAAGTACTATAATCAGCATTTGAAACAGAAAGCACAATTTACCTACCTAGAAAATGAATGTCATTTGTAATCATATATACATTATTATGATTATTATTGTTGTTATTGATTTTTCTGAAACTAACTATGTACAAGGCCTGTGGATACGACTTGTCTGATTCAATGCTTGTCTAACATGTACTAAGCCCTGAGTTCAGTCTGCAGTATTTCATAGAGCAGTCATGGTAGATTATGTCTGTGATCTCAGAATTTGGGGAATGAGGCAAGAGGATCAGAAATTGAAGGTCATCCTTGACTACATAGCAAGTTCAAGGCTAGCTTGGACAACATAAAACCTTACCTCTCAAAAATAAGTACATAAGAAAGAAAGAATAGCAGAATTGATAAAAAATACATGTATTCTTGAAAGTATTTTTTAAAAGCTTGTTGCTATACTATGCACCAACTCTGTCAAGAGGATGCAGTAGTGTAAGATCAGTTAATGAAACTTTAGAAAACATTGGCCTGGGAATAGGATAGGAAAGCAAACAAACCGTTTTCATCTACTTCATTCAGTGGCTGCCTCTTGATTACTAAGTCAAAGCTAATATAGCATTTCCCTAGACTTTGATTAGCCTAGAGCTCACTCAGTAAAAACATGAAATTTCTTATTGTTGCTATAAAAAGAAATATGGGTCATTGAACAACAAAACCTTTATTCTGCATTCAGATAAAAAGTGTGACCTTGCACAGAGGAGCTTCCTTGATGAAGGATGAAGACTACACTTCCCTGTGGGTATAAGGACAAATGTGTATAGATGGTTGTTAGGGTTTGGACTAGTTTACTACATTCGTGGCTGTAGCTGCTCCTCCTATAACCATGGCTTCATGAGCACTGAGTTACTAGCTAGGTAACCAGTGCTGGACATCTCCCCTGACCACACGCACACCTATCAATATCTGAGAACCCACAAGCCTGGTTACAAGCTACTACCACTGAACCCTCTATATTCCTCTTTATACCAATCTAGCGGTGATTTTCTCTTATTACTTCTTTATTTGGTTTTTAGGTAAAAAAACATTGTTGACTAAGTTCCTATGTGTTCCCTAGATTGACAGTGACTAGCCTGCTGCTGACATTGATTTCTGGTACTTGCTTGCTTAGTAGGTCACTTTGAGCTTTCCACCTCCTCACTCTCAGGCACCTTTGCTGGCTATGTCATGTCCTCCATTTCCCACCCATCTCCTAGTATCCTCTGATTTCTTCCTGCCTACAGCCATCTCCACACCAATAGTCATGGTTCCAGATTTGTGGCATTTGAACTTACTTTCTTGGAAAGCCATCTTTGACTAGTGAAATGCTCCATTCCTCTCCCATCTTTCCCTCTGTGCTATCCATCTCTACAGACTCTAGTTTCTCAGTTCCAACTAAACATCTCTTTTATCAGGTGTACATTTCCTAGCTCAGATCAAACATTTCCTTCACTGACCCCATCTAAAAAAAAAAAAAAAAAAAAAAAAAAGCTAGATTATCACATCAGACACACAACAAAACACACTAGTTATATAGAAGTGTTCTCTGAGAAAAACATAGATGAACCCTAGTACAAAGAATTTTAAAAGAGAATCATAAACCTTATCAGAGAATTCAATGAATTTAAAGAAGAATTTTTAAAAATGCATAATTAAACTTCAAAAGGATAACAATAAACACTGAAGTGATATCTAAGAAAATGCAAATATATGGCTGAATGAAATGATTAAAACAGAGACTCACACCCCACAGCTAGATCCCTTACTACCAGAGAAGGCCAGTATCCCAATGCTGAAAGCGTGTATTTTAATTGGGATTGCAATGAAGTGTGTAATATGCTACCATAAGAAAAATAAAAATACCACCTGAATGATGAATCTTAAGTTGAAGTTTTTCTTCTTTGGTAATATAAAAACTGCAAAACTTTAAACAAAATAAAAGTTTAAAGCAAATGAACTAGAGTACGGTCATAGGGCGAGCCATACCTGTAGTCTGTTCCTTGGGAACTTCATTTGTAATAACGTGAGCTAGAAACAACCCAAAAGCTGTAGCCAGTAGCTCAATAAGCAAATTGTGGTATGACTATACACCATACGGTTTCATAATATTCATCCCCAAAGAGGGGTAGGGCAATTAACTACTAACACACACCAAAATATTATGCAATGTCAGTGAAGATGTATAACAATGCCTCCTCCGGGATTCAAAGTACACGAAGTTCCAAAGAAGTCTATCCAAATCTATAGTGACCAACAGTATATCCTAGTTGCCTAGGATTAGACTGGAGAGGTGAATTTACTACATGGGACCCAAAGAAATCATTGGTGGGAAATGATTACAATGTTGGTTATGACAGAAGTTACATGATTAATCACCTGTAAAAATTTACTGTACCTTTAAAAGAGGAACATTCTATACCTTGATTTTTAAAAAGACATTAAGGAACATCATTAAAGTTCATTTTGAAAATGAGAACTCTCAGATAACAAGTTCGTCCCTTCTGACCAGATGAAGAGTCTGAAAGATCCCTAATGAAAGGTAGTTCTTTCATTAACGCATTTGACAGAGCTTTGTTGAAGCTGTGGATCCCAATCTTTCCCCCTCAAAAAAATAAACTAAAGCTGTGTCATTTCTTGCTTTAAATCTAGTGGGAAAAGCCTCAGCAGAACAACTTAGAAAAATCTAATAACTGCTATTTCAGATCAAGAAAGAGCCCAAATTATCTGACTCACACTTGAGAAATGTAAACACAGAAACTGGCCAGAACTCTGACAGCAGAGCAAAGGGGATGCAGCAATTTGGTGATTATGCTGCCTCCCTAGAATGCCTGAGAACAAAGGATTGTAGCGGGATTTCTGAGGGCCCAGTGCCTAGAGAGGACTGCACTGGAGTCATTTTAGGTCTTGTCTAAGAGAGGGGACTAGAAACATGAATGACCCTTTGCAAAAAGTAGTGAGATGAAAAGGACTGAGACCTCAAGGAGAAGCAACAAAGCCTCATGCACATCAGAGGGCACCTTCCCTCCTCAAGGCTACTCCAAGTAGTAGGACTACAGAGCCTGGGTGATCTCTAACCAACCCACAGGAGAGTCCTGGGGCAGAGCACTATATTTAAACCGTCCCCATGCTCACAGAGAATGAAGGCAGCTTTTCCAGTAGCTGTTAAGAATGTTCTTGCCCCCTCTAACATCCTCACTACACCTCTCTCAGGCTCAAAAATTGGAGCATTCAGAAATCATGGCTAGTGGGCATGAAGAAAAGGATCAGAACACAAGCATGGAAAGGGAGCAAGGGAGAGCGACTCTCTGTGGACTCCATTCCCATCTGCATGCATCCCATTCATGGAAGGTTGGCAGAAGTTGTTCCTTGGAACCAAGACTACAGTGTCTTCTGGTCATTATGGACATCAATAGGGAAGAAATACTCCAGGTGAATGGATTTCAAGGAGTAAAGTACCTAACCTTTGATGCACGGAATCTGTTCTATCTATTTAGGTCAGTGTCACTGCCAGGGTCACAGTCTGTCAGTTTTCTGTCAAGGTCAACCGTCCTACCAGACAACATTGCTAATAATGAAAATGACCCTGGGCTGGCAAGTTAGACAGAGGAATCACAAATTTTACATGTCTACACAGTGGATGAGGCTGCCATGTTTTTACTTCCCTGAGTTTATCTTTGCTTCTAACTGACATTTTCACAGAGATCCTTGAAGATAAGCCTATAGATTTCCTATAAAATACACTAGTGATAACCAGGCATGCCTTCCTGACCTGTGCAATGTTTATCTTATTAACTTTTTTGAAATATTTATTTCTTTTCCATTGCCAAACAATTGTTTACATTTGTGGTGAACATTATACTCATTAAGTATTTATGCCTGATGTGTAATTTTCAAATCTGAATAATTAGCATATCTATCTCCTTATTTCTTTGTGTTTGGAACCTTCAAATGCTTAGAAGTTCATTCATAAGCTGTGCAAAAGGGGGCCTGGGAGATGACTTGGTTGACAAAATATTTACAAGTATGAGAACCAGAGATCAGATTCTCAGAACCATGTGAAAGCCAGGCAGCTTTATCACCCGTAATGCCAGCACTTGGAAGGCAGAGACAGAGACACGCTGAGGCATCTGGTAGCAAGACTAGCTGGTATTGGTAAGTCTGGGTTCTCTGCAGGACCCTGCCTCAATGGATAAAATGGAAAATGACTCTACATGTCAGTAGACATCAACTTTGCGTCTCCACATGTGCATTCACACATATGCACCTGTATGTGCCCAGACTTGAGCAAACGTGCATATACATGCACACTTGGTGCACAGACACACACAAAATATATGAATTGTGTATATATGTAAATATATATAGATGCATAAACACACACATATATATATGTTTTTAAATTTATTTTTACTGAGTTATATATTTTTGTCCACTCCCCTCTCTTCCTCTCCCTTCTCCTTCTACCCTCTTCCATGGTCCCTATGCTCCCAATTTACTCAGAAGATCTTGTCTTTTTCTACTTCCCGTATAGATTAGATCCATGCATGTCTCTTTTAGGGTACTCTTTGTCATTAGTTTCTCTGGGATTGTGAATTGCAGGATTTTTTTTTTGCTTTACATCTAAAAGCTACTTATGAGTGAGTATATATGATATTTATCTTTCTGGGTCTGGGTTACCTCACTCAATATGATGTTTTATAGATCCATCAATTTGCTCAAAATTTTCAAGCTGTCATTATGTTTTTCTGCTGTGTAGGACTCCACTGTGTAAATGGACCACATTTTCTTTATCCATTCTTTGGTCAAGGGCATTTAGGTTGTTTCCAGGTTCTAGCTATGACAAACAATGCTGCTATAAATGAAGTTAAGCACATGTTCCTGTGGTATGATTGAACATCCTTTGGGTATATACCCAAAAGTGGTATTGCTGGGTCTTGAGGAAGGTTGTTTTCTAATTTTCTGAGACATCACCATACTGATATCCAAAGGGGCTGTATCAGTTTGCACTCCTACCAGCAATGCAGGAATGTTCTTATTACCCCACATCCTCTCCAGCACAAGTTGTCATCAGTGTTCTTGATGCTGACCATTCTACAGGTGTAAGATGGAATCCCAGAGTTGTTTTGATTTGCATTTCTCTGATGCCTAAGGATGTTGAGCATTTTCTTAATTGTCTTTCAGCCATTTTATATTCCTTTGTTGAAAGTTCTCTGTTTAGGTCTGTACCCCATTTTTATTGTATTATTTGTTCTTTTAATGGCCAATTTCTTCAGTTTTTGTATATTTTGGAGATCAGCCCTCTGTCTGATGTGGGGTTGATGAAGATCTTTTCCCATTTTGTAGGCTGCTGTTTTGTCTTGTTGACCGTGTCCTTTGCTTTACAGAAGCTTCTCAGTTTCAGGGACCCATTCATTAGTTGTTTCTCTCAGTGTCTGTGCTACTGGGGTTCTATTTAGGAAGTGGTCTCCTGTGCCAAAGCATTCAAGTGTACTTCCCACTTTCTCTTCTATAAGGTTCAGTGTCATTGTTTTTATGTTGAGGTCTTTGATTCATTTGGACTTGAGTTTTGTGCATGGTGATAGATATGGGTCTATTTTCATTTTTCTACATGTTGATATCCAGTTATGCCAGCAAAATTTGTTAAATATTCTTTCATTTTCCCATTTGATATTTTTTTGGTTATTTGTCAAAAATCAGGTGTTCAAAGGTGTGTGGATTACTATCCAGGTCTTCGGTTTGGTCCACAGCACACAGAGGGGACTCCCACATCACACTCCAATACATAGAACCCCCCCCAAATGAAAACCTACCCTATTCTGATGAACAAGGAAGGAGGGAGAAGGGGAGAGAGTTGCTTTCCTAATGCCAGGCCTGATAGAAAAGAACTGCTTCCAAAGAGTTCTCTCCAATCTCCCTGACTTTAAAAGGGCAGGAGAACAGCTAATGGGGCTGAGGATACAAAAGAATATCAGACTAAAAGTGAACTTAAAGACGACATCATCCACTCATTTCAAGAGACTTAAGAAGATTATGCACTCATCTTACATAACAGGGAAGCCAGGAACAACAGTCAAAACCAAACCCTCCACCACGGAGGTCGCATCTTCATTCTTTAAGGTGTGTTAGTAGGCTGGCAGTAGTGTCGTTTCTATGGCTCAGAGTCTTAGCATCTTAAACAGGCTTTTGCTTTCAAGACTCAGATCTACCATGTTTAGCATTGCTTTTATATGGGAAAATACTTTTAATTTTTAAGGAAACTTGCTAACATTAAAATCCCAGTGTTGGCTTTATTCTTGTGTAATAATACAGATTTTCCATTTCTCTCTCTCTTTTTGCTCTTAATTGAACCTGTCTATGTTGTCAGTTTTTGATTGCTTCTTCTCATTTGTTAGCCCCAAGTGTAAATATTGGATGATTAATAACTATGTCAATGAAAATTTGACTTCATGTAAGAGCGATCCCACAGGAGTAAAACATCAAGAAGTGGGACGCTCAAAACACCCCATTTTACAATGTTGCTCAATTTCAGGTTTTCTCATTGAACCCCAACAGACACTGAGCCTTTGCAGGCTGACATCAGACTTGACATTTTTTTTTCGCTTTGAAACAAAGATGCTTGAGGTTCTCACGCATGTGGTGGCTCACCCCACTGAAAGTGCTAACGGACTGGACTGTCGGAGAGGCACAGCTTGAAGCGCATCCGGAAACTAAAACCATCAATAGGGTTCACTGCTGCAGTTCTCTCACTGTCCAAACAGCAAAAGCTTTTGACACCCGGCAACGTGCTTAGCAGCCTAATGGAAAATAACAAAATCAAAAAAAAAAAAAGAAATGAGAAAAATTGTAACTCACCTTGAAAAGTCCCTTTGCTGAACTTGGAATGAAATTGAATAAAAATGATCACATTATAACCTGTTGAGTATGTTCTATTTCAGACTAGCGTCAATAAAGGATTAGTTGCTTTCACTCTTGAAACTTAAAATGCTTTAGGTCCATTACCCTGAGAGAGGTAGGACAGAAATATACCTCTCATATTTACTGTCAGCATTATAATGAACATTTTATTGTGACCATTATCTGAAGCCTGTTCTAGTTTTCATTGCTGTGGTGTTTACCACCCAAATATTTTATAAGTAAGAAATGTGAACTCGGGAGATGGACTGGAACTGCTAAAATGGGAAATTATCACGTTTAATGCCTCCATCAATAGGGTTGCTTGCTGCTCTCCACATTTGCCTAAAAGCCTGGTGGCATCCAAAAAAAAAAGCAGAAAGCAGAAAGCAAGCAGAAGCAGAAGATAACCCAAGAGCAAGGACATGGCAAGGCAAACAAGAACAAAAGAAGGCACGGGGAAGAGGCATCAAGGGCACAGGTTACAGACAGAACTCAATCAAACTGAGCAGGGAAAGGAGTTAGTCCTTGGGGGAAAATGATACCACAAAAGTCAGGAACTGTGGGTTGAAAAGAGAGAAAACCTGATACAACTTCTGAGGATGATTAGTCTTAATGACAAAGAAAAATGTTAGAGATTTAGGTCAGGTCAGCCTAAGACTTCTGGGCCTTCCAGAAAGAACTTTCAGATTGAGGATATAACCAAAGGGCTCATGGAAGGGAGAGATAAAATAGTGAGCAGGTCATGAAAGCATGAAGTTGTGCGTTAGGTCATTGCTGTCAGACTAAGTCTCCAGGGAACCCTCACACAGCTGTACACCCTGTGAGCTGTGACTAAAATACTTTCTTCTGTACTGCCTGTTTAAGAATGGTTATATCAGAAGCAGTCTTGAAAGACACAGATGGCATCTCCCTCTAGAATAAGGGCATCACATATACATACATGCATAAAGACACATATAAACACATGAATTAAATTGATCTTGTAAAGTAAAAAATAACATGGCTGAACAAGTATCAGTGGACTAGGATGGGAATCTTTTAAACACTTTCCAAAGATTGTCAGAGCTATTATATGCTAAACCCAGTCACAGTTTTTTTTTTTTTTTGGGTATTTGCCACATCAGAATGACTTCACCAGTTGCCATCTGCCCTGGTAGTGAATGAACATTTTTCTTTACCCTCATGCTCACCATCACCTGTTGTGAGGTATTTGTTGAAGCTGATCATTCTCACTAGAGTAAGACTAATTCTCAAAGGAATTTTAATCTTTGTTTCTCTAATTGCTAAGGGTATTCAAAATATTTCTTTGCCATTTTTTCAAGAACTCTATGTTCCAATCTGTAACCCATTTTTAACGTGTCATTTGTTGTTTTGATTCTTTGTTTTTGAGTTCTCTTCATATTCTGAATATTAACCATCTATCAGATCTGTAGTAGGCAAAGATTCTCTCCCACTCCGTAGGTTTCCTTTCCCCTCAATCGATTGTTTCCTTAACTGTATAGAAAATTTTTACTTTTATGAAGTTCAGTTGTTCACCTTAATTCATGAGCAAATGGAGTCCTCTTCAGAAGCTCTTTCCTATGCCTGTGTTATGTAAGATACTGCTACATTTGCATCTGTCAATTTTAGCATTTCAGACTTCAAATCTAGATTTTGGCCATTTAGAGTTTATTTTAATTCAGAGTACTACATCATAGCTAGAGATTAGAGAAATACAAATTAAAACAGCTTTGAGATTTCATCTTACCCTAGTCGGAATGACAGAGATCAGTAAAGCAACCCACAACAAATGCTGAAGGGGGTGTGGGGAAAGGGGAACCCTCATTCACTGTTCATGGGACTGCAAACTGATGAAGTCATTACGAAATCAGTGTGGAGAATTCCCCCAAAAAACTAAAACTAAATCTACCATATGACCAGATATACTACTGCTTGGCATATACCCAAAGAACTCAGTGTCCTATATTATAGACACCCTCTTGGCTGTGTTCATTGCTGTTCTGGTCACAACAGCTAGGAAGTTGAAACAATCTAAACATCCTTTAACCAACAAATGGATAATGAAAATGTAATACACATACACTATGGCATACCATTCAGCTATAAAGAAAAATGAAATTCTGAACTTTGCAGGAAAATGGATGGAACTAGAGAAGAACATATTGAATGGGCGGGGGAGTAACACAGGCACAGAACTACAAATGTTCTCTCTACTTGGATGGAGAGGGAAATAGAAGAGATTAATAACACTTAAGATGCTCAAGAAATATATATAGGAAATATACCATTGAATTTTTACATTAAAATTCATATAATATACTTGTAATTCTATACTATGACATATATAGTTCAAATGAAGTTGTACCATTTGGGGTGATAATGTTATTACCAAGAGTCATGGGCTATCTAATAACAACCCCAGTCCCAGGAAGCCTCCCGCCAAGTTGCTGGGCAGAAGAATCTAAAAGACTGCTAAAACAACATAGGCTGCTGTTGCTCCCCTTGGTTCCCTCTTAGTTAAAGATAAGACCCTATTGCTGAAAACACCACACACTTTAGATGCAGGATATGGAGGGATCCATCTGTAAGTGACCTCAGGATGAGCTCTCCTAGTCCCACAGGACATGCTATGCAAGATGCCAAGGGGAAAAATAATCAGTAATCCTTTCTAGAGATTATTAATCACTGCAACAACCAGATTGGCAATGTCATATAATTGTATTTATGGCCTACCAAATAGGAATGAATCCATGCCTGGCACTGCTGGTGAGGTCATGGACCTCCGAGGACAGCAGACTACTGTCACTTCCTTACACCAATTCATTCTAAATACCTAACCCTAGTTCCACAGATAGGTATAGCTCTTTCCCATCATCAAAGACACTTTTTTTTTGCATCAGAAGGAGATCATTAAAAAAAAAAAAGCACAGCTAGTCAAATGTAGAGAATACTGCCCATGGGGTACCCAAACTCAATGGATACTTATGCAAGGCAGCTCCTGCATATAAGGCTCAGGGTGCATTATGGGAAAGGAGTCAGGGGAGAGCCAGAAGACCAGCTGTACAATAGTCTCTTCAATACAAGACAGGAGGGCTGCACCCATGAAATGTCAACAATATAGTGACCTAAGCAAGACCTGTTTACCAGTTGATACCAACATAGATGAGGGAAATTTCACAATGCCCCATTCCTAAATGAAGAGCTGTAGGCCATCAATGGCCATTGAGAGTTGGGGAATCAATATTCTCTAAGGAAAAACTCGCTGATAGGTTGTCTACTCCCAGTGATCAGCTTTAAACAGATACACATACAAGCAATACTACATAGTCTCATCAAGTTGTATATATGCAAAATATCTAACGCGTATATCTGTAATAACAGTAATTAAAAAGAAGAGATCATGAATTTGAGAGGGAGCAGGATGGGTATGGGGTGGGGAGAGTGTGAGTGGAAATAATGTAAAAACAGTACTCAAACATGAAACTCTCCAAAACAATGAAAAACTGTTTAAAAAAAGAGAAAATCAGCAATAGTAACAATCATATCTCCTTTATATAAAGCCTTTTTCATATAGTGTTTTTTCTAGTCATCCAGATAGGCACATACAATAGTAGTCCACATCTTTTTGTTGCTAAATAGCATTTCATCACCATTACACCTCAGTTTATCTGCTTTGTGTTGATGAACACTCGCATTGTATGCATTTATTCAGCTCTGAATGGCCCTAGCAAACCACATGCTGTAAAGTCGTTTTGTGATCACACATTTTCATTTCTCTTGGGTAAATATATACACACAGGGTCAGACCATAAGGCAGGTGTTCATTTAATCATAGTACTCAGGAGACAGGAGTAGGATGATTGCCACAAGTTTGAGGTCAGCCTGGTCTACATATGTGTTCCAGACCAGTCAGGAATACATAAACTCTGACATAAAAACAAGGAAATTGTTAGACCTTTCTCCAAAGAAGCTGTACCATTTCTGCCTAAACAAAGCAGGAGAGTTGTTGTTACTGCATCTATCTTGTTGATATTTTATATTGGTGGTGGTTTTAGTCATAGCCTTTCTGGTGATTCCGTAGTTGCATCTTGAATAGTTTTACATATGTTCTTAATGCTCGATTTTCTCAACCATAACCAGAAGCATTAATGAATACAGATAATACAAAAGGAACAGAAACTTATAGAAAATGTTTCCTACACACAGAGCCCTGCCCCAAGTACTACATTCCCACATGGCATTCCGAGAAGCAGGTGGTGAGCAAGGAGCATCAGGGGTCTGAGCAGAATATCTACACCCCATTTCTGTGACTTAATAATGAAGGAGTTCCACCTATTGCAGACCTTGTCCTTAGTTTCCTGACAAGATTGTGAGAGGATACACTTAAAATTACATTAAGCCCTAACCACAGAATTACAGTTGAGATACATCATTTTGATAGGATACAGCCTGATCCCATTTGCTGTAGCATACCTTTTACTTAGCAAAATTACTTGGGTTTGTTTGTTTTTATCCCCACATGAAAAATGAGAAAAAATCACTCAGGCACTATGTGTTTGGTAGCATGGCCTTAAATACATGTAATAGTGACCACCATTTCTTTTCAAATTAAAAAAAATACTGTCATTTCCATAGAACATTTCATTTAAACACATCAAAAATCCCACGATTACATGAGGCAGGGAAGTTATTATCTTTATTTTGTGAAGGTTTTAACATTTGTTGCAACGAGCCTCAGCTTTCGCCACATGCAGCCAGACTCCCAAAACCTATGAATATGTTGCCCAACAAAAACTCACAAAGTAAATACTGACTATAATAATTAGCCCCCTCTTTATTACCCCCCCCCCTTTTATTCTCCATACTTTATTTCAAAACCAAGGCTGCTGAATTCAAAAAGTGATTGCTTCCTTAGGAGAAAATAGAATAATATGTATCTCCCTCATGATTAAAAATCTTATCTTTCTGGCAAAGAGATTAAAAGTTGTGTCCCCTTGTGACCAGTGTCATCTATTGTTGAGATAACTCAGGTTGAGACCGCTACAAGTTTTTAATTCATCTTGCCCCAATAAATCAACCAGACAGCACACAACAACAAAATACCATCAATAGAACAAGTCAATAAAATTAATGGTGCCTGTTGCTAAGGGCTACCCATGGCTGGGCTAGCGCAGGCTAACAACCACTGCAGACTCTGTATTCCTCCACAGACCTGCTAATGGCTGAAGACCTTAGTGATTCCCCTTCTACAGCTGAGCTTGGAAGTTTTCCTTTGGGAAATGCACACAGCAGACCATCTTCCAAGGCATACCCATCACCACTGGGGAAGAACACCATCTTTAGTTCAAGATACTGTCTGCCTGTAATACTAATCCAGGAATTTCACATTATATCCCATGAAATTAATCAGTGAAACAGCACCTAAGCAAGAGTGAAATGAGGAACAAAGCATATATTTCACTACAAAGGGACCTGATCCTTTAAGAGGGAATTGCCCCTTCATTGCTTGTTCCATAATCCATCAACAAGATCTACAGAGTGGTTAAGCGCCATCATGCGCAAATGATCAGAGAGAGAACCATACACAAAATAGGCCTTTGTACTAAAAGGCTATTGGGAATGTCTCGGCTATCTTCATGTTCATCAAAGAGGAAAATGGCCCCAGGATACATCAATCAATAGCTTGAATGAAAAAAAAGGACTTGAAATAACCTTTTATGAATAAGTGAATTCAACTGACTGTGAATGAGGAAGTAACTTATTTAGCATCCCAAGGTCTTTACATGGGATAATATGATCAGGTAGTGGGCACTGACATGAAAAGATTCACAGACTGTAGCTGTAATAGAAAGGTTGTCATCCCAAGGTTGACCTCATTTTAATTCATTGATGATACCTTTCATGCACAAGGCTAAGGGATGTGGCATCTTTAATGGAGTCAGGACTCCACAAGCTAAACACGTATGATGAAACATTGACTATATAGAGGAAAACTAATGAAATAGGTAAAGGATTATAACTGCTAAGGAAAGGACTGTAGCTGCTATGGCTCTTGCCCTGTCTTTTGAGGGAGAAAATCCATTATTTAAATTACAATGAAGTGCCATTCACTATGCTGAAATAATTTGAAACATACTTATGAACAACTGAGACTTCAGATTGATGCAGATATGCTAAGTATTAGGGAATCCAGCTGTCATCCCATTGAATGTCTTCCTTCAAAGGCTCAATGGACATATACTCTTAGCTTAACTCACCTTAGGTTTCACTCAAAAAATTTCTTCAGTTACACAGCAGTCTGTCAGAATGTTTCCCAAAGAAGCTCCCATCAGCACTTAGGACACTGTTGCCCATAATTTAAATTATACCAAAGAAATAAAAACATGATACATTAAAATGCTAATCTTGAATGCCTCTATTTAATTGACTATAAGTGGAAATAAATAAAAATATCAACTCTATTGGTTAACTGATAAAAAAAAAGTGAGATTATCACAAAGAAGAGAAGAACACAGGCTGGAACATAGTATATAATCAGAAAGTCTTGAGTTATTATTAGCTTAGCAGCATTATTATTTGGGAAAAGGAGCTAACAGAACTTTCACAATCAAAACAGTACGACTAGACAGAAAGTTCTTAAAGAGACATTGAATTTATGTCAAACTATTACTGGGGTCATCTTTTGTCCTTAAATACAGAAAAGAAGCCTAAACTTTGTATTCTACCTTCTATTAGAATGTTCATCATTTAGAATAGAAAGAACCCTGTCACAATGCAGGTTCTGATTTAGTGAGTGGTATGTTTTAGTATGCTAAAGACATATGTTGAAGAATCTTTAGCTAATAGTGCCACTGAGAGACAATGGAACATTTTAGAGGTAGGTATTGGTCATTTTGAAAATGCCTTGAATATCAGAGCCATGGCCTCTCTTTTTTGCTCATTCTATCTATGCTCTATCTTAATTAGGGCTAGTATTGGTATGATGGAACACCATGACCAAAAGCAAGTTGGGGAGGAAAGGATTTATTTGACTTACATTTCCTTGGCAATGTTCATCATCAAAGGAAGTCAGGACAGGAACTGCAACAGGGCAGGAACCTAGAGGCAGGAGCTGATGCAGAAGCCATGGTGGGGAGTGGTTTGCTACATACTAGTTTGCTCCTCATGGCTTGCTCAGCCTGCTTTATTACAGAACCTAGGACTACTAGCTCAGGGATGGCACTACCCACAATGGACTGGGTCCTTCCCCACAAATTATTAATTTTAAAATATGTGCTACAAGTTTGCCTGCAACCTAATTTTATGGAGGCATTTTCTTAGCTGAGATTCCCTCCTCTCAGATGACCTTATGTCAAGTTGACATAAACTATCCAGAACAGCTTCCCAGTCAGTCACATGGAGGTGGAACAAGCCTGTTCCACCAATGCTTCTGTCATGATGTACAAGTCTACCTTGGGCCCAAAGCAACATGTTGTCAAATGACTATGGACTGAAACAGCTGAAACACAAAGCCAAAATAAACCTTTCTTCCTCTTAAGCTAATTATTGTGACAATTAAGCTAATCAACCCAGCAGATCTAGATGAATGCTGACATTCTGCTTTACTGGTGAGTCCCATGGCGATGCTGTGATCACACTAAGAGTACCAGCTCTGTAAGGCCAACTCCTTTCCCTCACTTTTGTACTCCATCAAATGTCTAGTGAGGAATGGAATCTGAATCCAGGGCCTCTGTTTCTAGGTCTTCAAGGCACAGCTGAGTGGTCCAGTACTTCATCAATCTTTGTATAGCCTTGCTAATTCCATAAGTAAAAGCACTCAAAATGGTCCTTCTCTTACTTCAACCAAAGGATTACCTAAAGTTTCCACATTTACCTCTTAAGAAACTTTTTTCCAAGATACAATAATCTAAAAACTAATAATAACTGAAATTATTTTCAAAAATAATTGATGGTATAGAAAAACTGACTAAATCTCTTATAACAACAAATTTGGGGCTTCTTGCTCAATACCAAAACTTATAGCCAATCCTCTCACATACTAATATAAACCAGAATATAAATGATAATTAAAGATCACCCATGTTCCTGAATAAGTAGGATCAATATAATAAAAGTGGCAAAACCAATCTACAGATTAAATGCACCAAATCCCCACCAAAATCCCAACATAATTCTTCACAAACCATGAAAGAACAACACTCAACATCATATGGAAAAACAAAAAACGCAGAATAGCTAAAACAATCCTGTATAAATAAATGAACTTCTAGAGGCATCACCATCCCTGACATCAAGCTCTACTATAGAGCCATAGAGCCATAGTCATATAAACAGCTTGGTTTTGGCAAGAAAACAGACATGTGGAACCATGGAATTGAATTGAAGATCCTGACATTAACCCTCACAACTATGAACACCTGATTTTTGACAAAGAAGTCAAAATTGTACAATGGATGAAAAGAAAACATCTTAAACAAATGGTGCTGGCATAACTAGATATCAACATGTAGAAGATTGCAAATAGATCCATATATATCACCACGTAAAAATTCAAGTCCAAGTGGATCAAAGACCTCAACATAAATCCAGGTATGCTGAACCTAACAGAAGAAAAATTGAGTGGTAACCTTGAATACAGAGGCACAGGAGACCGCTTCCTAAATACACCACCAGTAGCACAGACACTGAGAGCAACAATAAATAAATGGGACCTCATGAAACTAAGCTTCTGTAAAGCAAGGGACACATTCTCAACAGAAAAATCTCAAATGGACGAAAGATATTTAAGGAATTGCTCAACATCTTCAGTCATCAGGGAAATGCAAACAAAAAATGACTCTGAGATACCATCTTACAACCTGTCAGAATGGTTAAGATCAACAACAGCTTATGCTGGAAAGGATGTGGAGTAAGGGGAGAACTCTTTCACTGCTGGTGGGAGTGCAAACTTGTACAGCCACCTTAGAAATCAGTATGGCAGCTTCTTCAGAAAACTGGGAATCAACCTACCTCAAGATCCAGCATTCTTGGGCATATACCCAAAGGATACTCAATCATACCACAAGGACACTTGTGGTTCAACTATGTTCATAGCAGTATTATTTGTAATAGGCACAAACTGGAAACAGCACAGATACCCTTAAATCCCCTTTGTTTTGTGTGGTTTGCAGGATCACTGCTTGGCTCTATGGACATTCAACCAAGGTGAAATAAATGGATGAATTCTACTTCTGTGCTTGGAGGAAATTTGGTATGATCTAGAGAAAGCATACTGTAGACTGAGAACAGAAAGTATTCTTATTAGCATTAGGCATGATCATCTTGGGATCAGGGCTTCAGGGCACATGGGTGAGGAATTTTGACTGACAGAAGGTTCTGCAGCCAGTGAGCACCGCTTTCCCACCTAAGGTTAATGTTTTTTGTAGCATAAGGTACTTTGCGATCATGCAGGAGTTTGGCTTTCAGCTATGTCTCTCTCTATGAGCGCTTAAGCAAAATGACCACCCTTTCTAAAACGCAATTTTCACATTTGTGATACAGAAAATAGTGCAGCAATGATAATACCTGCCTGACAAAATCATTGTGAGGAATACACAAAAAATACTGGCAGCGCTATTAATACCTATACAAAGCATTAAGTAAACACCACCTTTAATTAATACTAGCCCTTCAGCAGCACGGTGATTAGAAAGACTCAAAACACTTAAGAAAGGCCTTACTATTCTCAGGCATACAGAAACAATGATATCATTTTAGGAGGTACTTCAGAAGTAGAGATTTATTTATAACCCAAGATCAAATGATAGAGTCTATAAATACAACTGCTGCCTGGTATGGATGCATTAAAAATCTTACAGGTAAAATTCTCTCACATATAAAATAGTGCATAGAATTGTTTTAGAGATGTGACAATTGATACAATTGTTTCCCTGTCTCCTGTAATCTGTGCCTATATGAGGCATCAGCTGAGCTAACTTGAGGGTTCTGTGCATTTGTCTAGGAAGTTCTCACCTAGGGTTTCTTTCTTTATTGTGTTACATGTTAAATAATGATCTATGTTTAACTTAAATTCATGTGCCAGCTGTTATCATTGATTATACCTCAGTGTTCCACCCTGTGTATTTTAATCAGACTAATAAAGCTGTAACACATAGAAACACATTCTGCTATGGCTACCTGCAAAAAGAGATTGCTTCTTGTGGCAGTATCTGCTAGCCTTTTAAAGTAAAGCCTAAATGTGTTGTTTCAACTTCCTTATTTCTTTTTAATTGCTAGCAACTATGTTTGCATGTGTGTGTATCCTCTATGCTCCATCCTCCATTAGCCCCATTGGTAATTACAATGAGGCCATCACCTCCACTGGTATTTACAAACACTTAATTTACCAAGTGCTGACCAAAGTCCTGTGTCCTTGTCTCATTTATTGTGGAAAGAGAGTTTATATCTTTTAGGCTATGAGTTACAAGAAGATTAGATTTGAAGATCGATTTTGAAAAATTATAAAGATCAAATTTTGATTGTGTTACATTAAGATAAGTCACTGCTACCAAACATTAGATAATTAATATTTATTAATAATTCACCTATAATACCTAAGGAATAATCCTAAAACATAAATCTCTAGTTTGTAGAAGGAGATAGCTGTTATACTTAGTAATTTCTGATGTTGATTTCTTTTTCCTCAGATAAGCTCAACATCTAGTACTGCTTACTCAGTCTGAGTGTATAAAACTGATGTCCTTCATACAGCAATATGAGTATGCTTTTTCATTTTAGAGCGTAAGTAATGAAATTACAAAATGCTATTAAATATTACACAAACAACTGATAAAGACTTCAAAGTAAAACAAAATTCATATTAAACATAATTTATTTTTAATAATACTTATTAAGATGAGAATAAAATTCTGAAAATAATTTTTCAGCATTTCACTGCTTGATCTTACTATTTTTATACATAAATGTTTATAAATATCTGAAATGGTAGGAAACACTATTTTTAATTTATTTTTTCATTTTCATATGTATATTGTAATTGCATCATTCCTTCTTCCTCTCCCCTCCAACACCCCCTGTTCTTCCTGCTCTCCTCCTTTCAAAATTTGTGTCCTCTTCTTTAGTTGTATATGTGTGTGTGTATACATATATAATGAATATGTCTATAAAGAAAACCTGCTGAGTCAATTTAATGTTGTTCATATGCACATGATTTTCTTGACCACTTGGTATTACACAACCAAACAGGGAGTCTCATCCCTTGGAAAACTTATTCTGCCTCTCTCAATAGCCATTAATTACCTGCAGCTCTTCATCTAAGCGTAAGTAATGAAATTCATCTAGTGGTGGGACCAGGTGCAATTTTCCCCATCCACTTGGGCATGTCTACTGGTGTTGTCATCATTCGAGTCTTGTTTAGGCAACCATATTGTTGACAGTTCATGGGTCATATATAGAAGTTTTGGTTTGTTTGGGTTAGTTTGGGTAAGTAGGACAGGAACTCTCAATTCAGAACAAACATATATACATGTACACAACAGTGTTTCGTATAATTTTTAGAAGGGATAAGAAAAAATCATTTTCATTTGATGAGTTCGTATTGGAAGAAAGTGGTAGCATCAAGATTTACTATATATTCTAGTTCATGCAGAAGACAAATGACAACCGCCCGTATATCTCAATGAGATGTGCTGCTTATTAAATAAAAAAGACACAACGTTCAGGCATGAGGTACATGAATTAAGTCTCATAAACAAGATCATTTCAGCAAAGCAAGACCAATGAACTAAAGAATCATGTTGCTTCTAAGGAATTGTCTCTGTAGCATCTGCATCCTAAGGGCTGTCCCTGAGCTACATTTCAAGAACTAGCTGTTATAAAAGAGATGATAATTTTTAACAAAGAGGCTTTAATCTTCCTCAGGGGAAAAGATAAGGATGAAGTAGGAAAGATTCTACTGTGCACATGTTTTAAAATGATTAAATCAGCTATTTGCAAAAAGAGCTGGTATTCCTGATGCTGTAGATCCTCGTTCAAGGATAGTAACAGCACCATAAAGTAATACTCTTTCTGATTGTGGGCAAACAGATGCCCAAGGTCACAGCTCAGCTTCACAGATCCTAAGTGTTGTCCCATTTCCCATACTGTCCCAGCGCCTTCAGAAGGAATCTGCTGTTGCTTGTGCCAATGTTACTGTTAGCACTATAGAAAATGTTTCAGAAGATCAGTAGGAACAGATGTGTGTTTAATCCTTTTTCCCTCTCATGACTAAATTCACATTCTTTCCACTTCTCTGGGTTATTTTCCATTAGTTTAATTTACCGCAAGGTGATTTGGGACAAAGAGATGATTATACTAATCCAGGTTGAAAGAAGGTGATCTAATTATGAGTCATGGAGACTCACGCTCACAAAGAAAAAAAAAACTTCTGAAAATGAATGAACATTTAGATAACTTTAAAACAGTCATCTGTGATGAGTATATAATGTGAAGTTGATTACCTGAATAATGGCCATCAGAGGTGAGCACATTGTTCGATGATGCATATGCTAGCTCTCCTTTCACAACCTGGAGTTCTGCTTAACTATTTCCACTGATCAACAGGGTATCTAAATCCTAACAATTATCTGCAGGGTATTTAAATCCTAACAATCCTCTGCAGAGGCAGCAGGAAGTGGAGGGACGCAATCAAACAGAAAGCAACCACAGGGGCAGGTTCTTCTATTAATTGAACGTTCTTATTTACTCACAGAGAACCAAGAGCTCAGCCATTAGCTAAGTAAATAAGTTATTACGGCTGAAATACAGTGATCAACACAGGTAAAACGTTCCTCCAACCTCAATTGTAGTAAACTTCAGCCTAGAAAAGTGTGATTTTACTACTTGTCAGTCACAAAACTAACTTATCATGACCACTACTTACATGCATGGATACATTAAAATCTAGGGTTCAGTGTCTCAGCAACATTTGCAAGCTTTCTTATTTTTGAAACTATGTTGTTGCTGGAGCTGTTTGACTTCTGTCACTCCCCATTGCTCAGTATCATGTGTTTGCCTGGAAGATGTTTCCCAGCTTCCTGTAATCCCACTGTTGACACTTCAGTCCCTTCAAACTATTTCTATTGATTCTCCTTTAAAATAATTGTGTGGTTTTTACTTCCTCCACTTCATTTTACTTACCCTAAGCTCATTTATTCGCATTTAGTCAACCCTTCCATGGGCTGGGAGAGAGCCAGCTAATCATTGATCATAACGTAGCATGGCTTTCTGTAGCCACTTTTCTTCTCAACCTAAAACTATAGTATGAGTGCTTGCCTTGTTTTTCAAATACTGTCCTAAGTTATTGTGATGAGGGATAAAGAACCAATCAACATTTCATGAATCTTTGGTGTCATTGTAAGGATGATTTTGACACATGTCTCATGTGGAACTAATTTTACTAGCCTAAAATAAAACTAGATATATGTAAACAAAACTGGCATGGGTGCCAGATGTGTAGAGCTAAATATATTGTTTAATAAATCAAGCAACCCAAACAAAATATCAAGAGATAAATCTCTAGGATTGGTATTGATGTTCTCCCTGCTCCTGAGTATCAAAAGATATATGTAATGTCTTATTAGGGACTAAGTAATTATCTTACGACATCTAAGCCTTAGAAGACAGCTACCATGTCAAATGAAACAAATTAAGTTTACAGAATTTATTCGTGCAAGCAGTTCATCAATCAAGCACCATTCAGAACCAGAGGTTCAGCGTGCTCTCACAAGAAGTGTGAGCAGTGAGTGTGCATAGGTTGACCATGGGAGGCAAAGGTCAAAAATCACTTGACAAAAAAATCTAGTTAGAAATCTGCTATTTCAGCACAAAATAATGATGTCTGTGCCTTAAGTGGGCATGAAAGGGCATGCTGGCTTTCTTGGCTGAAACTCAGCTATTTCTTACAAAATACACTAATGTGTTTATGTGCTAAATAGGATCATGGTTTATATATAAGATCTCAAAGTACAGAGACAACCCCAGGCTAATAACTTCCTTTGTTTGAATACAGACAAGAATCATCTTTCTTCACAATAAATGTTTGAAAGCAAGTTCCCCAAATCTTACAGAACAATATGTTAGTTGTGCTGAGATATATCCCAAGAATGAGGCAAAGGCAGAAGACCAGCAGATCCAGTACACTATGTTTATCCAGCATCAATACAAAGTGTTGCTCAGTGTCTACAGTTCTGCCACAAATAAGACCACAAGCTTCACTTTGCCTTTATTGCTGCTTGGACAACACAAGAACTTTTAGAATACCAAGGTATTATTGTAATGGGGATGCAGGTGGTCATCTAGGGGTTCGATGACTTTGTTCCTTGTTATAAAAAAAAAAGTGAATAGCCTTGAAAGACATAGAACCAAGCTGCAGAGAAAACTTTATTCCTTCAGAATGAGAGAAGTCTTAATCCGAGAGTCCAATAACTGGTTTTGGTTTAGGTATGTTATAAGTCCTTTGGGTCTTCCCCTCCCCGCCCCCATTGGTCTTATTTAGAGTCTCACGCCCCATGCCGTTTCAGTTTTTTTTTTTCCTCACAGTGTCTTCTGCGAACAAGAAGCATCTATCTCAGGAAGCCTATTTTTGCCTACTAGTCTACCTTGCCCTCAAATATGATGCTATGGCGAATTAACAAAACAATTGAAATCTTTAGAACAAAAAGAAGCAAACTCACCTAAGAGAACTAGATGGCAGGAAATAATCAAATTGAGAGCTGAAATCAACAAAATAGAAACAAAGAAGACAATACAAAGAATCAATGAGACAAAGAGCTGGTTCTTTGAGAAAATCAACAAAATAGACAAACCTTTCTCCAAACTAACCAAAAGGCAGAGAAAGAATATCCAAATTAACAAAATCAGAAATGAAAAGGGGGACATAACAACAGACACAGAGGAAATACAGAGGATCATCAGGTCATATTTTGAAAACCTGTACTCCACAAAATTGGAAAACTTAAAGGAAATGGACAACTTTCTGGATAAATATCAATTACCAAAATTAAAGCAAGACCAGATAAGCAAACTAAACAGACC